>CANYCX010405612.1:0-12819 GCA_948193385.1 Breynia disticha f. nivosa | reverse complement strand
AGGGTGATTTCGGAACGCAGAGTTAGAAATAGGAGAATGGAGAGGCAACCAGATTTTGATGATGGGATCCGTGCGCTGGAGGGTGGAGTCCCTAATGAGATGGGCGCAAATCCTATGTTGTTGAGACGTAATGGAAATGGTGACGGAAATGGCAATGTCCATAATTTTGCTAATAGGGCGGATGGGAGACAAGCTCTGCCGCCTCAAGGGGGAATTGGACATCCGCCTAAGGGTACATTGAGAGATATCCAATGCCCAGTTATTGGTGTATCACCTTTGTGCATAGTGTTAAGTCCAGCAGCGCGGAATTATGAGTTGAAGGGAGTGCATTTCAACATGCTTTCTTCTTTCCATGGATTAGCATCAGAGGATGCAATTTCTTTCTTCTGTGAGTTCTACACCACTTTTTAGACTTTTCCACTACATGGCTTGACTGAGGATGAATTGAGGATGAGATGTTTTCCATACACTTTAAAGGATAGAGCTAAGGCATGGCTAATTAATTTATCAGAGGGTTCCTTAGGCACATAGGATGAGGTATATAACAAGTTCATGGCCAAGTACTATTCCCCACAGAAGACTATTGATTTAAGGAGCAAGATTTGCACCTTAACTCAATTGAATGGAGAAGCCTTTCACGAGGCATAGGAACGGTTTAAGATGTCCTCACCCAATGTCCCCACCATCAGTTCCCTTTGGCACTCCTCACTCAGTTTTTCTATGAGGGTTTGTCCTTAGTTAATCAGCAATGTGTGGATACCACATTCGGAGGTTATGTTGGGGATAAGATAGCTGAGGAAGCTTGGGATATCTTAGAAACAGTGGCTAACAATTTGTAGAACAAAGCAGCCAGAGGTAGAAGGAATCACTAAGTGAATGAAGTTTCTTATTACAATCTGGATTTGACTTCAAAGATAGATGAACTCACCAAATGTGTCAAGACTATAATGAGGGAGAAAGTGGCAAGAGTGGAGGTTCAATGCAGTATATGTGGGGGCACAGATCATTTGGAAGATGAATGTATGTACGTTGAAGCATCCAGAGGAGGAGATGTTAATCGGAGGGATATGTATGAGACCAATTTTGCAGGTAGAAGATTCAACAAACCTTCACAAACAAATGACCCATTCTCAAATTCATACAATCCCGGTTGGAGAAATCATCCAAACTTTGGATGGCACAACAACCCAAATTACCAAGCCCCAACACAACCACCACCATATCCACCCTCCAAACCAAACACTTATCCCAACCAACCTTTCCAACCAAGAGATGCTAATGCCTTCCCTAGACCTCTATTTCAAAAGCCCACTTATCCTTTACCACCATCTCAAAACCCAAACAATTAATCATCCTCATCCACTCATGATACCAAACCCAATATGGAGGATATGTTCATGAAGGCAATGGCAAAGATGGAACAAGTTGCGGAATCACAAGTTGAGACTACTAAGAACATCCACCAATTGATGGAAGCTCAAAAATCTACAAATCGTAAAGTTGATCAAATGGAATGTTTTATACAACTTCAAGAGTCATTCAATAAATCTACTCTTGCAACTTCGCAAGGTTTGGAGCATCAATTGGGGCAACTTCCCAAACAAGTATCAGAAAGGGAAATTACCAAGTTCATCGACACAAAATCCCAGGGATAATGCTTGTGCTATTACCCTAAGGAGTGGAAAGGAATTACACAAGAGGATGGATGAGAAATTAGAGGATGAAGTGGATAAACAAGAAGAAGAAAAGGGGAACAAGAAAAAGGAAAATATGGAGAAGAGCAATGTTGAAATGTCCAAAGAGAAATGGAGACTGGCTAAGGAGAAAAAGCGAATAAGCGAAGAAAGTAGTGAGGACATGCCCCCTCCACCTTTCCCATAAGCTCTTAAGGTAACCCTTAAGGCTAAGGAGTTCATCTGGTATTTACACATGGTTAAGAAGGTGCACATCAATATTCCTTTCTTTGAGGCTATCTTCCACAGCCAAACTATGCAAAGTTCCTTAAGGAGCTAGTCTCCAGCAAGAAGAAGCTAGAAGAGTATGCAACAGTGCCATTAACAGAGGATTGTAGTACTGTTATTCAGAGGAAGTTACCCCAAAAATTGAAGGATCCAGGTAGCTTTTCAATACCAATCACCATTGCCACATTGGGGATAGAAAGGGCACTTTATGATCTAGGGGCATCAATTAATCTCATGCCTCTTTCCCTCTACAGGCAACTTGGTATGGGGGAATTGAAACTGTGCACCAACTCTCTTCAGTTGCCCGATCGATCCATCAAGTATCTATAGGGTAACGTTGAGGATGTATTAGTGAAAGTGGGGAAGTTATTCTTTCCAGCATATTTTATGGTGCTCGACATGTGAGAAATGATTGATGTTAAACAAGGGAAACTAACCTTGAAAGTGGGCAGTGAGATACAGGATTTCAACGTGTACCAAGCCATTCATTGCCCAGCCATTGAAAAGGATGAATGTTTCAGGATTGATCTGGTGGATGAATTGCTGCAAGAGATCATGGGGCTTGATGGAAGCACTTTTCAAAGTTTTACCGTATGAAGAGCTATCTTTGAAAGTACATGTGCAGTCACTCCCCACCCACAACCATCCAAATGTGGAATTGAAGCAACTACCACCAACATTGAGGTATGCCTATTTGGGAAATTCATTTACATACCCTGTCATTATTGCTTTGTGCTTGAGTGAAGTGCAGGAAGAAAAAATGCTACGAGTGTTAACAGAGCACAAAGAAGCAATAGCTTGGAGCATAGCCGATATAAAGGGAATCAACCCTTCTTTTCGAATGCATCGAATTCTCTTGGAGGAAAACCACAAACCTTCGGTTGAACATCAAAGATGCCTAAACCCAAATATGAAGGATGTGGTAAGAGCTGAAATCATTAAACTCCTTGATGCAGGTATTATCTATCCCATTTCTTATAGTCAGTCGGTGAGTCTGGTGCAAGTAGTACCCAAGAAAGGGGGTATCACTGTAGTTGAGAATGCTTGAAATGAATTGATTCCGACTAGGGTGGTAAACGGCTGAAGAGTGTGTATTGATTATAGAAAGCTTAAAAGCGCAACTAGGAAAGATCATTTCCCTCTTCCTTTTATTAACCAAATATTAGAACGATTGGCTGGCCATGAGTATTACTGTTTTCTGGATGGTTATTCGGGGTATAACCAAATTGTTATAGCCCCGGAGGACCAAGAGAAAACCACATTTACTTGTCCTTATGGAACTTTTTCATATCGGTGTATGCCATTCGGGTTGTGTAATGCACCCTCCACCTTTCAAAGGTGCATGATGGCCATATTTTTGGATATGATTGAGGACATTATTGAGATATTCATGGACGACTTTTCGGTCTTCGAAAATAACTTTAATGCATGTCTCTCCAATTTAGCATGAGTTCTAGAAAGGTGCAAGGAAACTAACTTGATGCTAAATCGGGAGAAATTTCACTTTATGGTCAAGGAGGGGATTGTATTGGGGCATCGGATTTCCATGGATGTTATTGAGGTTGATCGAGCAAAGGTGGCGATGATTGATCAGTTGCCACCACCTACCTCTATAAAGGGAATCCGAAGTTTTCTTGGTCACACCGGCTTCTACCGTCATTTCATTCAAGGATTCTCATCTATCACAAAGCTGCTTTGTGCGTTTCTTGTAGAGGACGCACAATTTATATTTTAAAACCAATCAACCATGTTTTAAAAAAAATGCAATATACACGTAAATGTGGTTTAAAACCAATCAACCATGTTTTAAAAAACCACAATAAAATTTTTCAACATTTTAATTATGATCAGACCTAATTAGCATTCTTAACTAAAGTCCCAAACATCAATTAAACATGTGAACACAATTTTATTTGATTTAAAAATTATTTTTATATCCTACCATACAAGACTATATCATAAAAATGAAAAAAATGCAATATACACGTGAATTATGGTCATTAGGGTTTAGGCAGCACTAGGGTTTTTAAGTCAGCCAATGAGACACTCAAATCTACAAAACTCATTCTTGAAAAAAAAATGATTTTGGCATCCATTTTTTTCTTTTTTCTTTTTAAAACAGAGAATTATACGAGAGAGAAGAAACAAGCAATATAGTTTTCAAACCATTAAACAAGGACCAATGTCGGTTGTACATAAAAAAAAGATGTGAAATGCGGAAGCTATGGAAAAACGATTTACATGCAATGTTTGTAAATCATATCTATACTAAATTTGTATAAACATACAATATTAACAAAATCTCAAAACTACAAGCTCGACCTTCTTCCAGTATCTCACCACTTAGCCTTGTTGAAAATGTAGTCCGGTCGCTAACCACTGTCACTTTGCACACCATACACAAACACACATGCACGTGAGTAACTAAATACCCAGTAAGTACACCTACAACACTTACCAAGGTATCTAATGCCTAGGTACTCATTGGTAAGGTATTTTAGGTGTTTTAGTTGCTAAGGAAAACATCCTAGGTCATTAACTTATTTCAGATATGCATTACCATGTCTTTCAGATGAAAACTAGCTTGCTGGTCAAGATTAACGTATGCTTAACCTAGCCCTAGCGTATGTTATTCATCAGCTAAACTTTATATTTTCTAGGCATGAATAATTTATGTTACCTCTAAGGTAACATATGTTATACCTCATTAACGTACATTAATTTTCAAATTAACGCACGTTAATGTCAACTTTTCTTGGACAGAACTCTCAGACCCAATCAAACATTAAGGTAACGTACCTTAAAATCATTATTAACGTACATTAACCCATTGCAAAACTCATTATTACACATTTAAGTTAAATCACATACATAAAAACTTCGTACAACATCCAACCATATCAAACCAACCGTCTTAAGCTCTCATTTAAACATTTCATACAACTCATAACCACAACACAACACCTATGACCAAACCACCTCTTCATAACACAATCATGCACATATAAGTCATGCATTCATTATGTGTCATAGCCATTTCACAATTAATCAATGGACCATTCCGCAAATAAGCCACAACATATAGACCATACATGCAAATCATGCAATTCACCACTTCTCACCTCATAATAAGCATTTATCAAGTCTACATACATATATTCATCCAAGACTATGAATGACATATTACTTTCATTCACAGGAAAATTCACATCCAAATTTCCAAGCTCATATAGAAACAATTCAACACACACATATATACATGATTCATATTATTCATAACCATATGTCATATTCCTCATTATCATCATCAAATCACCAACCATAATAGAACTCCGTAAGCATAAGTTCATATAGGTTATACTTACATTCATAATAACACCAATACATAACCATTTCTCATCATCTCCACATAAACCATATACGATCATAGTCATTCTAGATAACTCATACAAGAGTACATGTTGATCAATCATAAAGCCATACCCATATCATACCAATAGTCCACATACATTCATTTCCATACAAATGATATCATCTATGCATAATGAATGCAAATGAAATACTAATGCACTTTCCACACATATGCCCCGGGGACTCACAATCATTCACAATCTAGAGAGCTCTTGCTCTCTTTCTCTGAGAGGTCTCTCTCTCTTTTCATTGGGCTAATCTCACAATTTTTTGCAATAACAGAGCTCTCACTCCTTTGGCCTTTTCCCACATATTGAACTCTCGCTCATATCATTGGCCCAATACCCCATGTTATACATTATGGGCTCTTACCCTTTTCATCTCATTTGGGCAAATCCCCTTTTTATTCAATTAGAATAGAGCCTTGCTCTTTCCTTTGCAATTTACTAGGAAATTCCCCCTCTTTATTCATTAAGCATGAATATGCACGGTGCTCATCCAATGCCAAAACAATGACATTTATCATAAATGAAATCCATGAAATGCTCCATATACTCGCAACCATACCACAAGCACAAATCATATATTATACATATTAAATTGAATACGGTGTCCTCAAGATGCACATTTGTATTTCACGAGATTTCACACCATACCATCACATGCCTTAAGGCCACATTTCCATACAGGCAACCACACATAACTATAACCAACATAATTACACATTTAAACATTTCATTCGAAATCACACATTTGCGGCTATTAATCTTTAATCAACTCAAATTATGCATCAACATAACATTTGGTAACCACAATCATAATCCCTCATGCACAAAGATATTCAAACATAGTTCGTTCTACACCTGCTTATGAATATTCAACACTTTTCACAAAACAAAACCAACCATCCATAGTTGTTTTCACCATATAACTCTTAAGCATATCACCACACAACTCATAAACACATCTCATTGTACAACTTACTTACTTTTAAGCAACTCACATTGTCATTCAATTCATTAATAGAACATTTTCATAACACCTTACCATCATCAATTAGATTCAAAACGCCACCAACTCATACAACTTTCAAGTAGTCCACATAAAGACATTCAAGCAATCAAGTCCTTTAATTACATATTTCTTTCTACCATTTTAACAAATGAAGCATTAGTCAAACATTCTTAACCATACAGAGGCAAAACCTTCAATGGTAAGTGTCAATCGGTGCACTTACCTTGAACTCCATAAAGTCAGCTCGTTGCTCAACTCCGATTTGGTTTTCGAATGTAACCCCTTTTCCTCTAAGTTTTGCTTCCAACCCAAGCTAATAGGAAGATTTGGTGTTTAGGGAACCTCAGGAAGGTGTTTTAGGGTTGAGGAGAGTGTTCGGAGGGTTGGGGATGTTTTCCTCCCATTTATGGCTATTTTAAGCCTTGTAATGACGCGTCCAGACTCCCGATAACGTAGTTTATAAAAAATTAACGTACGTTAATCAACATTCATTAACCTGGGACTATGGCAAGAATAACGTACGTTATTCTTCATGGTAATGTATGTTATTCATCAAACTGCAAGAATAATGTACGTTATTCACAAACTAAGATACATTGCTCATGCATTTCCTAGTGTATTTTCTATTTTCAACTCTCCTTCAATCCCCGATGTATAAATTTCCTATATATATACTTTCCCAACTTCCGTTAGCTATTTTTGGGAATGTTACAGCCAATAAATCACTTAATTACAGTCCTAATTAATTTATGAAATAGATTTTAATTTAATTTACCATTCTAACTCGTTTACATGTACAATTTACCAAAACTAGTTCACAACAATGTAAATTTTCACATGAAGTGTCACATATGAACATCAAGAGTTTTGGCCATGATACACAAATCAAATTGGCTGATTGTAAAACGTGAGTTTTTAGGCTACTAAACACGTATACTTTGCAAGCAAGCTCTGATACCATTGTAGGGTTTTAGTATGGATAAATGACTTATTAAATCAGTAAATTTCTTTGTAAAAATCGTCCATAAATGCCACACGAAACCATTCCCATAAATTCATGCATAATATACGTTAACTAGTTATTACAATTAGGATTTTGTACCTTGAAAACCTTGTAGATACCTATCCAGTATGGTTCTGATCTTTATAAATTGTAACAACTATGTGGAAAAAAGTCAAAACAACCTTCAAACCAGGCCAAAACCATGCCATAAGAAGCTACCTTTGTACACCTTCCTCTATGTTCACCTACGCACGCCTACTCTTTTATGAAAAGTCGAGTGCTAGCTTTAATCCTTAGCACATATGGCAACAAGCATGAGTATCACATAAAAATGAATTTTATTTACCTTTGGGAAGCAAGAATTGGCCAAGAGCAAACCCAAAACCAAGAAGAAGCTTTCTCCTTATATAGGGATGAATTAGGGTTAAGAGAGAGAAATTAGGCAAAAAATGTAGAGACAGAATCCTATCCTATCTTAATATTTATCTCTTTCTAAACCTTATCCTAAAATTTAGCTTGATTAGATTAGGATTTAATTTCTAATTTAAATACAACTTATAATCCTAATCTAATTAGGATAGGTATTGTTTAGAAGAGATAAAAATCTATCGAGGTGTCATGGGAGTTGTTCTTAGGCTATAGAAATATTTTGATCGAGGTGTCTAAGGAATATCAAATGACTAGGTAGAAATTAGATACATGAGCATTTTTCGGTGTCTATAACCCGTCCTATTAAATTGCAATAAATTTTATCCTTTGTGTCAATGATCAAAGAATTGAATCAACCAAAGAATGTCTTGACTAGGCCTTTTTATTATTGATTTTTCACCTCAATTAACTTTTGCTATTGTTTTTAATATTATTTTGTTTAGTTTTAGTAATTTCATTTTGCTTTAAATCAATTTTCTTATACAAGCAACATTTTATCTGTGATCCCAAATTTGACAACTATTTCATAAATAATTATATCTTTTTCCCCAAGAAATGACAATCAAACTTGGAAATCATTTTGATTTTTAGAAAATATAAATTTGAAATTTATTTATAAAGACATCCATAACATTACTTCAAATTTAAATAGTACAAGGTTTTGCCAAAAATATGTTTTACAAAAATTGAAGTAAACAGGATGATATGCACTCTTATTTTCCAATACAATATTTTACATAAAAGAGTTAAAACACCGTAGTGCACAGCCCACCTGGTTCTTCAATCTTTTAGCCGATTCGTACAAAATAACTTCGCACAAAATAACTTCGCACTTTGATGTCCAAAATTTGTCCCTTTAATTTCCTACCAATGTCGAATATGGTAGGCATAAAATGCAATGTGAGTTTTGACACTCAATAAGCAACATTTACCAAAATGGACAACTTTCCATAGTATTCATACATTTATACAACTTATATAAGTGTCATTTTACATCATAAGAATAACCAATGAAGTCAATATACTCATATTCAAGCAATCAGACTCATTTAGACTCAAAACAGTCAAATTTTTGTATGCTGTGAATAGTGCCAAACGGGTTGGCAAACCGTTTAGCCAAACCGTTTGCCAAACCGTTTGCCAAACCGTTCGACCATTCTGGAATGTCTAAAAATTGAAACGATTTGACGAACGGGCTGTCCAGGCCATTTCCCAAACCGTTTGGGTCTTCTGGAATCAACATTTTGCAACCCAAACACTTAAACATTTATACCAAACCAATTCTTAACTTCATAAACAATATTATATCAAACAAACACATATTTTAACCCTTCAAACATGATACAAACATACGACATTCCACTTCATATACATTCTTGAATTAAACAACCACAAAACACATTTCATCTTCCAATCTAACATCATACACAATTCAAATTATCACAATTGACATTCTAGTCAATAACCAACCTAAATTCTAGAATTTGGCACAAATCAAATCATAACATACTTCTTCATAGGAAAATTATAACTTCCAGGAAAAATCAACATAAGATGCAACAATTCATCCTTTCATACTAACAACCATAGATAAAACAACATCAAACTTCAATTCATCATATCATAATCTAAAATGGCATAAATGAGTGAATGCTAATGCACCTTCCCACATGATTGTTCATTTTCTCAATCTTTTCAATTATGCCCACACTTGGCCTTAAATTTTGAAAATTTTGATATTTGCAAACGGGCCTTATCAGTCGGGAGTATAATGGTTATAAAGTACTATGGTCCATAGATTTTACGCCCTTACTTGGCCTTGGCACACTCGTACTCACCTAAGTGTTTCCGAGCTTTTTACCATTTGTGCCCGATGTAGCATTTGTCAGATCCTACCCATTAAAATACGCTTACAAGAGCCATAACCACTCCCTCAATATATACGCTCTCAAAAGCCACATTATAATTAAATGCTCCCCATGAGCCCAAAAATGCATGCATGATATATGAATAATCATATAATACAATCATGCATGTTCATGCCATGCTATATCACAAAATGTGGAACTCAACCACAACAATATCAACTAATTCATAGCATAGCCACACAAAGCATCAATATATGTTACAAGCCATACCTTACATCCAATGATGTTCAACAAATAACATTACCAATAACATAATTCTCATGGATTTGTCAATCATCAAGTATAACAATGAACATAAACATATAATCAACAATTACAACCATTTCAACTAAACATCAAAACACTATCATTTAAGGTTATATTTAACCATACCAAATCAATCATACAAACCACAAAACAATATGTCCAACAATAATCATTTATATTTAATGTCATATCAAACAAATTTAGGAAATGGTTGCATTCATGTTGCTTACTTTTCAAGATTTCATTCCAAATCATTGATCAATCATCAATCAACAACAAAATCATACTTCATTTTAAGCACGTTCATCATAAACAAAATGATCATCCATGTAAATCAAACCATAGTAACTTAACCATAAAGAAAACATAGTCATTCATCATGTAATTACAATATATGATCAAAATACTCATTTTTAAACAAAATTAATATTTCTCATGCAAGAACATACAATTTTAAGGATAAGTTGTGCTCATGTTACTTACCTCGCAAAACACTTAGATTCTCAATCCTGTCACTCTGCAAGGCCTCCTTTCTCTGGACAATTTCGACTTCCTAAACAGAGATTTAATATCAAAGGTAGTTACTACCAAATAGTAGACATGTTAAGCTTTCCAACAAGCTATCGTTTGCTCAAATCAGAGCTAAATTGAGAGAGTTATGAAGGTTGGAAAATCTGTGTTTGTATAGAAACGAGATTGGAAGAGAAAGGGTAAACTTACCTTGTTCTAAGTCAAGATCATGCTTTGGGATCTTTCTTGATGAAGAATTTTGTCAGTGTTTGATTGAAAGTGAGAGAATTCTGGTTAGTGGAGTGTATAAAGAAGAAAAATATGGAATATTGTGTAGTGGGTGTGATGGTGGAAAGGAAAAAGATGAGAAAAAGAGGAATATTAGTAGGTGTAAAGATAATGAGATGATGGTAGGTGTTTAATGAGTGGAAGACACAAGGTATAAGAGGGATTTTGTATGTGGATTTGGTCCACATGATTCATAATTCTCGGATTTTGGCATTCAGAACAACTCGAATGGTTTGGAGAACGGTTTACTCAGCCTACTCTCCAGGCCGTTCCACAATATTAACCAAGTCTGTAACATCGAATGGTTTGGGGAACAGTTTGGAAAAACCGTTCGTCAGACTGTTCTATCTCATATACAAGTTAGAAATGTCAAATGGTTTGGAGAACGGTTTGAGTAGCCCGTTTTCCATCTCGTTCTAACTTGACTGCCTGTCAAATTATTTTATTTTCTCACTTCATAAATTTGTAAACATTTTCAACTCTTCCCACTTGGTCAATTCTCTCCTAAATAAAAATGCGAAAAATTTTCTCGTATTTTCTTTGTATTTTATTTAGTATTTTAATTAAATACGAAATTTTGGGGCATTACAGTTTGGGGGCTAATCTTCTGTCATGCTTGATTTCTCTACTGCTTTTGGAAAGTTATAATTAAAAAGATCTTTGTTATTCAAAAAAAAAAATTAAAGCAATTAAAATAACACTGTTTTTTGATAAAAATATATCTTTTTATTAAATATGTCGATTTGTGGAGTACCAGTTTGATACGAATGGGATGGTTTTTCATGTTTGATCAAGGTTTAGGTTGGGTTTTGGATTGTCCCGAATAAATATTATTAGAAATGAAGTGGCGTCAGTTTTGAATGAGCCTACCTCATGCCTCATTATACACACACGCACTCGCACGCGCACACACACGTGACACATAATTTGTAATAATTAGTAGTATTAAAAAAGTAATCCCTTTACTTGATTGTTCAAATTATAGCTATTGTTTTTATAGTTTTTAATAAAATAAAATAATATTTAAATAAGTAATAATTAAATTTTTAAAAGGGTGGAGCAGGTAATTTTGTTTTTATAAGACAAGTATAACATCCTCGTCCCGAATCACTTGATTAATATTTTAAATAATATGTTTAGTAAAATTACAAAGTTTTACAATTAAAATAATGAAAATAAACAATTAGAAACAAGTAGACGAAAGGGAGACAAAAGGGTGATAAAAGGGTGCCGAAAAATAGCCGAAACGAAGGACAAATGTTTGGAACATAAGAGAACACGTGGTGGAGGCCCAAAAACGCGTGGTGGGCATGACCACACGTAGTTCAATGCCCACCATGCGTACTCAACTTCTGGGAAAAAAAATATAAGTTTCGATACTTCCCAATTTCCTCAGAAGCTCCAAATTCACTTAAAACTTCCCAGAGAAAAGGAGAGCGGGAGAAACAGGGGAAAGGAGAGGTTAGTGAGAGAGAGAGGTGGATTTAAGTTAGAAAATTGGTTTGATATATCGAATCATTCATAGTTTCGAGTCGGGATCCCAGTGGCATAAGCGAAACAGGTAAAACTCGGAGTTTTCGGAAGTTTCTACGAGTTTTGCTATAATTGTTTCTAGTTAATTCTTGCTAGAATTAGTGAATATAGATAGAATTGAATTTGAAATTAAGTTAGGAATACGTTAAATTGAATTATTATTGATTTGATTAACGATAAAAAAGGGTTATGGTTCCAATTATGATTTGTGAAATTGAGAAGCAAATTAAAGGAAATTGATAGGGCATGCATTAAATTGATCGTTATAATAGAAAGTATAGATATATTTCTGATTATATGTTATTATATGATTGATATTGATAAATGCCAATTTGTACTTATATTTCGTATTCTATTATGTGACATTTATCATACTTTTGGTTTAATCAATTGTTATTTCGGCTCAATTATTGTTATTTTGTGTATTCAGGACTTAGAGCATACAAGTATGAAATTCGACTGAAATCGAAGCAGAAAATCGTCAAAGAATACACAT
>CANYCX010405344.1:0-14363 GCA_948193385.1 Breynia disticha f. nivosa | reverse complement strand
AAAACAGTGTGATTACATTTCATCGTTCTCAGAATCGTACTCTTCATGTTCACTTAATTCCTCCCATTCTTCTTCTTCACTGTCACAGTTTTGATCAAATAAGTAGTCGTACCCATCAAGATCATCCCAGTTTCCATCGTCGTCTTTGCTTGCTTCTTGATGAGTAAGAAATTTATGATGGCACAGAAAATACATCGAGGGACGCAGTTCATACGATGCCATATCTATATCACTCATGGTTTGGGATCTAACAGAGCTACTCTCGACTCTACTTTTCTCTTGCTGCTTGTAAACAAGACGGATCCCACATCGTTTTATTTGGAAAGTAGTTGACATGGCTATGGAAATATCAACTTCATCCCCTGCAAATAACAGATCTTCAAACGTCCAATAACTTAACCATAACATATCATTATTGGCTTCAGGAATCCCATAAAACATTGGACTATACGTCCATTTTGTTCCCTTCGTTATGTTGTGTAGTTTTGCATAGTTTTCGTCTGAATAGAATCCATTACCACATTCTGCTGGATCAAAGCATGCGTATGCAACACATAAGCTCAAACCAAGGAACCGAATATCATCCGTTGGGATTTCAAAAGTTATCGAAGAACCTTCGTTTTGATGGATAAACCAGTCGGGAACCTCATTTCCAGGAAGAAATATACTGCATATGCCGCATTCATGCAATGCCTATGACATTTTAAATAGCATCACTTAAGCTCAACAATGGTTCATGAAGAAGAAAGTAAATAGCAAAGATACTAAAAGAGTGAAAGGATTACTTACCTGGATAGTTGTCTTCGTTTCTGTACACGACAGAGCATTAGACATGTTCACTTCAATGCTTTCTAAGGGTTCCAAGTCGAACAAACCCATATTGTTGAGTATTTTCTCGTCAAGGGTCTTTATTGATTCCAATTTATATAAGCCTTGAACTTCCACCAATTTCTCGCTGCCATAAACTTCCAAATCCAGTGATTGAAAGAAGTTTGGCAAACTTGCGATCGTTTGCAATGATGTGCAGTCGTCTGCTTTCAAGACATCTAAACCGGTAGGCAACTGTGGAAGTGATTGCAGCTTCTTGCATCTGTCTAATATAAGAGATTCTAAGAATTTAAGATTGTTGATGCCATCTGGTAGCTGAGACATTGAGTTTCCACTCAAATCTAAGTATACCAATAACGGCAAGTGGCTGAAATCTTTTGGAAACGCTTTATCTGATAAATTGCGGTCTGATAAACTTAAGCTCATTATAGTGCTTGGTAAATTTGCTAATGAAAAATAGGGAATTGGTTTAGCAAATCTTCTTGATAATTTCCAGGAGCGGAATGCTGAATGCAGCAACGAGAAGCTGAGTTTGCTCGAATCAGCATCACTTGATTGTGCTTGATTTATGGCAATTCCATCTGCTTCAAGCACCCTTAATGACACCAATTGCGCCAACTCTGCTGGCAGCTCACCAAGTTCTGAGCAACCAGATATAAAAAGCTCTTCTAGAGATTTCAACTCTCCAATTGTTCTTGGCAGATGGGTTAAACTTCTGCAATCTTTTAAGTTCAGTACTACTAATCTCTTCAGATCTCCAATGGATTCATCAACCTCAACCAATTTTATGCACCCTTTAAGCAAAACTCTCTCTAGATTTGCAAGTCCTGTGAAATCAGGTGTCTTGACAAGATTGCAAGAATGACTAAGATCAAGTATTTTCAACTCTGCAAGAAACTGTTGGAAAGTTCATAGTAAGGATCGGTAATCAGCAAAAATGAAGTGAAAAGAAAGCAAAATTAGAACTCAAGAAAGAGATGTTAGTACCCTTGTTCCTCTCCACAGATATTTCATGTTACTGTAACGCATCTCAAGAACAACCAAATTCTTCAGGGAGAGATCAGTTGGAATGGTATTCAAAGGAAATCCATGCCAATGCAACCACACTAAACTTTCAGGAACATCCGCATAACTTCCCTCAAGCCTTGCATAATTAAGGCGCAGCAGTTTTAGTTTCTTCATGTTTGCGAGTGATCTTGTCGAAAATGAAGGGTTTTTTGGTACTATTGGCAGGTTGAGACAGAGGCCTCTGATTGATTCTGTACCCTGCTTCAACAACACATCAAAATAAACCAGACAATTAGTCGCAAAACAAATGCAAAAATCACTCATTCACAGAAGATTTGTGTTCGTACAGTTCCATCTCTTAACACCGCGATTGCATCATGCAGATCAGGGAGTCTGCTGCGTTTTCCAGGCTCATCAAATGATTCCTGACGAACAATTTCCTTCCCCATTTCTACAAGTGATTGATGCATCATCAACTTGTTCTTCTCATTGATAGTTATGAGACATCTATTGAGAAGATTCTGAACCCCAACAATGCTGTAGAATTTACAGCCATCTAGAATCCTAAGCACGTAATGTATTTCCATTCTATTAAAAAAACATGCTATGTCAAGAAACAAATTTTTGTCATGATCATCCTCCAGAGATTCATAACTTATGCTTAGAGCCTTTTGAATTTTTCCATCAGGAATTCTCTCCAACTCCTGTAGAGAACTTTCCCAGGCCTCTGAAGTTTTCCCAGAGAGCGAAGAACCAAACACTTGAAGACATAACGGGATTCCATCACAATAATGAACAACATCTTCAGCAAGCTTAGTGTAACTAGAAGGTGAATGATCTTGGCCAAAGGCATACCAACTGAAAAGTTGAAGTGATTCCTTTTCATTCAATTTCCTAACTTTGAACATCAAGGTGATATCATTAGCCCCAGGCAAACGATTATGTCTTGTAGTGATGATAATTTTGCTTCCAGGATGAAACCATTGCCGCAATCCAATTATTGCATTGTACTGGTCTACATCATCGAGATCATCCAAAATAAGAAGAACTCTTTTTCCCCAAATCGCGTCCTTGATTTTTCCAATGCCTTCGTCTACGTTGTGTATCTTGTTTCCATTACCCTTCAAGAGATCAGAAAGAAGTTGTCTTTGCAAACGAACTAAACCATTAGGTTGTTGTGAAGCATCTTTGACATTTGCAAGAAAGCTCCTTGCATCAAACTTGTTGAAGTTTTGATTATAAATTCTCTTGGCTATGGTTGTCTTTCCAATTCCACCAGATCCATAGATTGCAGCTACACCAACATTGTTATCATTTTCCAGCCACATTTCTATGGCTTCTGTGAGTGAATCTATTCCAACCAAGTAAGGAGCAACATTTTGTAATCTCCGGCTCAATTTATTTTCCACCTCTTTGACAATACTTCCAATAAACTGAGACAAATACCTACAAAAATAATATAACAATGAAAGAAAGAACCCAGAAAACATTTCAACAAAAATTCTTTCAGGTAAAAGAAAATTTACCCATCACGAAAAACCATGTTTCCCATGTCTGCAACTTGTCTAAGAGCGTCTCTCCATTGCTCCACTCTCTCCTTAAACTTGTCCTCATGACTAGCAAATGCTTCACCAAACCTCCCTGATTGATCCCTTACATGGCACCGATCAACACCGTAGAAAACAGGCAAAATAACATGACCTGCAAGTGAGTGACGTTCCACAATAAGGACAAGTTCATCGAGACACCACCTAGAAGAAGCATAGTCCTTAGAGAGCACAATTATGGACAGTCTTGACTCTCTTATAGCTCTTTGGATTTCTAACTCAATGTTTTCTCCTCTCCGGATTTCTTCGTCGTCCCTGAAAGTTCGGATTCCTTCTTTGAGTAAAGCATTGTAGAGGTGATCGGTGAAGTTCTTCCTGGTGTCTTCACCTCTGAAGCTCAAGAACACATCATAAGTTGCTCTTTGTTGTGTTGAAGAAGAAGCCATTGTGTTCCTTTGCGGGTATGAAAAATCAGTTTACTTATGATGATTAGACTTTATTCATGGAGTTGGAATAAATGCTTGATTAATGGAAGAATATGATGGAGTGGGGTATAGTCACAGAACAAGAGAGAATGAGAAAGCTTTGACTTTGTCATTTTCCAGGAAGCTGCTGTGTATAGTTTGACAAAAATATTTATATAAGATAAAATTAAAACTTCAACTATACTTTATTCAATTTTTCATTTGAATAAATCTCATATTTTATGGTTGGTGAAATAAAAGGGCAATAAATTTCGTATTAGTCGTGTTGTAAGCATATCGTGTAATTTTTCATCATATATCATTAGTTTTGATATAAACATTACATAAATTGAATTTATGTTATTTCTTTTGTGTTATGATGTTAGGAATTGTGAGACTATCAAATAGTTATGGATAACAAATTTAAGCTATTCTGATTCAATGACTAAATCTATAGTTTGGTCAAACTATAGGGGCTAAAGTGAAAATTGAGTTCCTCTGAAACACTGAGAAAGCATTTCCCTCATCCCTCTCTGAAAAATCCTCAACCACCACAACAAAGTGCCGCAAATCAATCACTTTGGAAATTTTAAAATGGAAGAATCAGATGACACAACTCTTCAGAATGTTCCAGGAATCTTTGTGATTGGATCTTCCAATGTTGGCAAACGCACTCTTCTCTCTCGTAACTAATCCTCCTTTTATATATTATCAAACTGTTAATTCTTGCTTAGCTTAAATTATGTCTCTTTCCACTTTCTTAGAACCATTAAAGTTTGAATTTTGAGGCTTTTTTCTGTGTAATAATCCACAAAATGGTACTTTTTATGCAATAGAACCATTCTTCAATTTTTTTTTTGTTTTGTTTTCAGGACTACTTTCCCGTGAATTTGAGGATGCATCTGACTTGTCTGGAATTCAACAACATGGGTTTGTGTCTTTTTCCTTTTTTTATGCCTAAAATCAAATATCTTTGTATGTTTGTATTTATATCATTGCATTTTCACAGATGGACTATTGACACTAAGTATTACTCTGCTGATGTCTCTGTCTGGATGTCTAATTTACATGACGCGTTTTCGCTTACTACACTCCCTTTTTATAACCAAATTACTGCCTTGGTTATGGTCTTTGACTTGAATGATGTTAGTATTATCTTCCTTGCAGACTGATGCTTAATTGTGTTTTTAATTCAAATTTGTGTATGCAAGTTTGATTAGATTTTTTGTTGATTACATGCAGATATCGTCGTTTGTTGCAGTTCAGGAATGGGTTTCTCGCATTGATATTCATAAGTTTGAAATACTGTTATGTATTGGGAACAAAGTTGATCTTATTCCAGGTCATCCAGTTCATACTGAATATAGAAGACGCCTGCAGAAACTTGGGGAGTCGTCTGATGATCCTCATCCAGAGTTTGATGACTTTGGGATTTCGGAAACAGAAGGGACTAGTCTCTTGGCCGAGGGGGACAAAGAACCTTCATGGGATATCAGAAGATCTGGTCTTGAATGGTGCACTGAGCATGGTATTGAATACGTTGAAGCTTGTGCTTCAAATGCTGATTTTGACAAATGTAAGGCCTTTCTCTTGGCGTTCTCCTTTTACTTCATTTCCTTGCAGTTATAATTAGTTCATTAAATAGTGTTTCTGGAGACGTTACAGCAATCAACCTTTCTTTCTTGTGTCTCTATATAAGAAATGTTTTCGACAATTATAATCTCATGCAATTTTAAATGATTTGAAGCAAGTTAATGGCTTGTCTCTCTTATAAAAACATCCCAGTTGATGAGTTGAGACGTCCGTTTCTGGAATAAAAGGTCTCAATTTGTGTGCTTTTGTGGTTTGTCATGTGCATTTGGGATGAATTTAAAATCTTGTTATTAAAGCAATTGTGAATCATGATTAGAAATTATAATCGTCACTTCCCGAACTAAAAATAAAAATTTAATTGTCGCTTCCAAGTTCAAGTTGAAATTGTAATCTGTATATCACTTATGTCATTGCACAAATTCAGTATTAAGAATGTTTTCTATGATAGGTTTGTCCGTTGATGGAGACTCACAGGGAATTGAGCGTCTCTATGGTGCTCTTTCTTCTCACATGTGGTCTGGAATGGTCCTCAAATCGGGGAATAAGATGGCTGGACCAATGTTTCCTGCAAAAGAAGGTTTTGTTCACTCCATTGTTCATCTTTAACAATATATTTTCCCTCACTTATCTTTACCTATATTATGAAATGTGGCTATTGTTATACTAAATGTTGCATTACTCGTGCTTCCTGCGCAGAATTGTCAGAGGTAGAATCTGATTATGAATTTGAGTATGAAATGCTATCCGCTGGTTCCGCTGAACCATATGATGACACTTTTGGAGGTTGGATTTCCGTAAATGGTGGTCATGGTGCATCAAGTGTGGGTGGCCATGAGAACAAAGAAAAGCATGATAAAGAAGAGTCACATCCCTCGACATCAAATAAAGAATTACAAGATGGTGAGGGAGGATCCACAAAAACAGTGCCCGGCGTTGAAGAATCTGATAAAAACGTGCAACCAGATGTGGAAGAATGTGATAAAAACACAAAAACAGATGAAGTGAAACCATTTGAGTTTGAGGATTTGGAGCAGTTGATGTCTGAGATTGGAAACATGCGCGACAGCTTAAGGTTTATGCCAGATTTTCAGCGTAGGGAAATGGCAGCAAATCTGGCCCTGAAGATGGCTGCCATGTTTGGAGTTGGCAGTGATGATGAAGAGGAAGTTAATTGATCATATCATCTCATCGTATGAGGAACATGTTGTCTTCACATCATCATCCTTTAGTTTTGTTGATCGTTGATGACAGTAGTGAATTAGCATAATTTTTGCAGAAGCTAATGCAATGAGCTGTATGATCACGAAGAAGCAGAGGGTTTATCGAGATTTATCTCTATGATTTCGTCTATGTATATAAATCAATCACTTCATGCTAAGTGTATCCACTTTTTGTATACTATACGGATGATCCGATCCGCAAGAACCATAATTGAGAACTATTTGATCATCTTTCTCCGAGAAAGGGGTGAAACATGATCGACATGAATTCAGACAATCATTTAAATCTTAGTGAAAAACTGGACTTGTTATCTCGTGTTTGCTTTTCGTGAAAAATATCAATTGAAACAAAGTGTTTTTCCGAACAAAGGGTTGGATCACCTATTCGATATTATGTTTCACTTCTTCTAAAAACTAGAGAAGAATTAGCAAACGAGAATTTTCTTAAAAAAAAGGATAAAAGAAAAAATGGGAAAAATAAATAAATAAATAAAATAAAGAGAGAAAAAGGTTTGTAAGGAATTGATGATTAGGATAAGGTAAAGGGTAGGAGAGTTGAATTGGTGCAGTTCATTTTGAAAGAGTAAATGGCAATGGCTACTTGGCTCTCCTCTTCTTCCTCTGCTTTCTTTGCCACTCCGCATCACTTTTCATCTTCATTGCTCTCAAAGACTAACTCAACTCCAACTACCCTCTTCACCATTCAAGCTAAGACTCGCACTAGACGTGATGACAGAACTGCCCGTCATGTTCGTATTAGAAAGAAGGTCTCTTTTTTCTCCTTTCTTACCTCTTTCATGCATCTTTGAATTTGAAATTATGTTGCTTTTTGTGGGGTGTTACTGGTTTGTTAACTAATGGCTGAGAAAGAACAGAAAGACTAAAACTTTAGAGAAAAATAATGCTCCAGTAAAAGAATTGTAGTTGAAACTTTGAAGCTATTTTTTTGCTAGGATTGGTGCTGTGTAAGCAAGGTTTGTTTAGGATATGAGTGGGTTCATATGTTTTTGTTTGTGTTTACAGGCTCAATTGAGTTTGAATTTTTAGTTGGATGTGTTTAGCAAGCAGTGTGCATTGTTTGCTTTATTCCTCTTTAGAGATGGAAAGCAGAGGATACTGAAATTGGGACGCTATCGAATTTGAAATTGTTCGAAAGGGCTTTAGTTCTAATGTATAATCGCCCCAGGGAGATGTTAGTGTTTATTGAATAGTCTTGAAAGCATAAACCTTTAGCCACTTGGTTTGGAATAGAAATGTAGGTATAGGATGTCTCTAGGTAGAGCATTAATTCATTATGATTAATTGAAATTTTAGTTTGAATAGCGTTTGGGAAATTGGGAAAGATATCCATGCTTCGTTCTCGTAAACAAATATTTATGACCTTGCAAAATGTTCAGTTTTCTATAGTTATTTTGATGTGAAAGGAACTATCTGCTGACTGTCTCTTTTGATTCTATTAAATCACGCATTATTCATTAAGGATGTTCCTTATCTACAACTGCCAATTACGGAAACTAAGGTATTCTACAGGGTCTGTTAAGATTAATGCTGAAATGCATCTACTAATTTCAAAGGGGAAACTTAGGTGCACTATCTTGTTTTCATTGCATTGATCCTGTGAAGTTTATTATGTTTGAGCTTCGTTCCCAGAAAGTAGCTCGGAACACAAAGTTTTGCTAGGTCTTTAATTGTAAATGATGCTTCTACTCTATTAGTTGCTTCTCTTTTTATTTCCTTGATCACACGTCCTATGGAAGGAATGCTTTTCTTATTTGTCCGATCCTTAGTTGCCATGAGATCCCCACAAATGCAGCCTTTTCAATGCGAATTTTCAGTCCCAACTTCATATGCTGAAGGCTCTACAAGTACTGATGATGATTCTTTTTTTACCAGGTTGAAGGAACTCCAGATAGACCAAGGTTGTGTGTTTTCAGGTCCAACAAGCACCTCTATGTCCAAGTGATTGATGACACAAAGATGCACACGCTGGCTTCAGCTTCAACAATGCATAAATCCATAGCAGATCAATTTGACTTCAGCAGTGGACCTACATTGGTAAGTTCAAAAAATTCCAGAAGTGAACACTTCAGTTGATTGATTAACTTATGTATTGATTAATGGCTGATTCATGGCCGACATTTGCAAGTGAATGAGTTCATTTCTCTACAGAGCTATAATTGTACATGGTTAGCACCATATGAGAAATATGAACTTACACTATTGAGAAGTTGGTATAATTTGTGATTTCTTAATTCATTTTGAGATTGGAAAAGGTATCTTCGCTTCTTCTACGCTGAAGATTAATAAATCTCTAACCATATGCTCGCTTTAATTAGCTAAATGATTAAACTCTTCAGATGTTAGTACTATTCTCTCTAATTGAAACTCTGGTGTTATGGTACTTGTTCTTTATTGTTAAAACGTTTGTTGTTTGGTTATTACAATCTTTCTCTTGATGAAGAAAACAAAATAATGTGGTTGAATGTGTAATATGTTGTACTTTACTTTCACCAGGATGTTGCTAAGAAGATTGGGGAGCAAATAGCTAAAAACTGTTTGGAAAAAGGAATAACTAAAGTAGCATTTGACAGAGGTGGCTACCCATATCATGGTCGTGTACAAGCCCTCGCTGACGCTGCTAGGGAACACGGGCTTGTATTCTAAGATTTAGTTAGTTGCTTTTGAATGCTGCAATTCTGTTTCATCAATCTGCCGATGGAAGAGTTCAATCTTGTGACTTGTAATTCTGCAGAACATGAAATGTTGTAAGGCTTCCAATTCTTTTTGCTTATTCATTTTGTTTTTCATTTGAAGAACTAAGCTGTAATTCAAGTTCAATTAATTGTGAGGGTTTTCACTACTGATTCTCTCTTACAAGTGCTGTTCATCACAAGGGTCTTCTCTAGAATTCAAACTCAGAGCTCAGATTATTACATGCAAGTGTATGATACAGTACTAGTTTGGCCAATGATACATGTATTCCCAAAACCCAGTTTGTTCATTCATGGAATACATACCTTCTGCAGATATCAGCCATAAACATTGGCTCTCAAATCTAGCTCGATCCCTGGCAAATGAGTAGGCATCAAAATGATACTGCTGCACTTTTTCCCATCCCATGTCACAGTAGAATAGTGTGGTTCCAATCACATTGACAGAAAAGTCCCACCCGAATTCATCGCCATCTGCAATATTCTGCTGGCCAAGATCATTATCTTTAGATTGGCAATGTAAGGTTAAGTTTCTTCCTTCTCCAAGTCTGTTCTTGATACTTGCATGTACTTTCCCCGAAAGGACCTGCTGGTTGCATGAGCTCAAAGCCAGGAGTAGAAGCAATGGAAGGATAGGACAACAGATTCTGTATGGGGAGTTCATCTTGTTGAAGGAACTCAATGAATGGTGCAGTAGTCACTTATATTTGGGACTCTTACGTGAATCAAACCCTCAGACTTGTTAAAGTTTGATGATTTGTTGGTTATGGAAGCGTTCGATATTCCCTAGTAATAGTGGCAACGCATTTGGTATTTAACCAAGGAAGTTGCAATTTCAGACAAAAAAATCTTTTCTTTTTGCTCATATTTTTCATCGTCGTAACTCCAAGCTTTGTCATCATTTATCACGCCTAGCTGAATTCTTGGCTCAAAGCCCGCACTAAAATGGATGCAATTGGTGTTGATTATAACAGGTTATCAAGCTCCAAACTCTTTAGAGTTCTCAGGACAAGGTTTCCCTCCAGATTTGGCTTTAGAATTTAGAATCACAATCAATCTGCATTCGTATATTAATATTGACTTTTGTCACAGATTCCTGAGAGAAGTGCAAGAAGATCTATATGTCTCTTATTAGACAACATACACAGTACACCAAAAAATTAAAAGGATTCGAATATCAATGCAATCCCTGTTCATAGAACTCGCACGGTCATACAGCTTAAAATATCAGAGAGTCTCAATATTGAAAAACAGCTTATTGAAACCGAACTGCAACAAAGGAAGTTGAATCACGAGACCGTTAAGCTTCCACCAAATCTCCACCTGCAAATAAATAAATCAAATCATCAAGCTAGTATACATCTGCAATTTAATTGTACAATAAATAAGAGCTAATAGGTATTTACACAAAAAATCCTTTCGACAAGAAGTCAGCTTTGGTAGAGGCTTTAGAAGGAAAATCAAATGCACAAACAAAATCATTATATGATCATTGGAGTTCATGAACCAAAACAAACATTGCATCTCTTTCAAAACTTCAACAAGACTACAAAGTTCTCCTACAAGAAAGTATTATGTATCTTTACTGAATTCTCAAACTCTCAACGTTCAGCAGTTCCCCCAAACCTTCCTAATGAAGAACTTCAGAAAATGCAAATCTACATTGACAAAAACCACAAAGAGAACTGGCATTATGGAAGCCTTCCTTCATAGGTATCATTTTCGAAAAGCTGATTGTAGGCAAAAATTTATTCAATTGACCAAATTTCTTGCCCATGAATGAATATTCTGAGAGAATAAAAAAAAACCAGCTATCGTGCTCCCACCTTTAAACTTGCACAAATCTTCTTCACTCTTATGTTCATATCGATTGAATGGCACATAAAAGACAGTATTTTACGTCTTCAAAGAATGCTTTCTAACCTAAAGCCACTTAGCTCTCAGCAACAATACTTGCTTAACAACTCAGCAACAATGCTTTCACATAAATAGGGAAAAACGCATCCACGACTATACTCATTTTATGGAGGAACTCTCACAATAAGAAGCCTTACTCTTGAAGAATAGCCCACAATATAGGATATAAGGGGTATCACTATTAGAAACCAAGGAAAAAGCAAGATATTGCATACTACTGTCTCCCCTTTCATCATCTCACTCACTCATGATGAGGTTAGATAATAGAAATACACTATCAAAATACATTAAAATATTCATGAATTCAATACCATCATTAACATAGATGAAATGTGAGAAACGGACGGAACAACATAAACATTTCCTCATAGCCATACATTCATCTGCCCAGTATGATCCTGCTGACGACAGCCCCAAATGACCACTTGAAACCCAAAAATTTTTTCAACCCACTTCTTATGTAAATTCTGGAACAAATTCAAGCAGTCAAAACACCTAAGATTCCAAAATCAAATCCAAATCAATTCTAAATTTTCCCACAACAGAATTAGCTAGACACATCATTTTGTACTGAAACTTTCAGAAAAAATAAAATTTTTAATAAGCCCAGCTACCAAAATCTCACACAAAACAACAAATGCAGCAAAAACAAACACATAACCGCAGATTGAATAGGGTTCTAACAATGCCCAGATCAAAAAAAAAATAAAAAAAGAACCTGGGATCCATCCACTAATGAGTAGAAGAAGAAGCAGGAGCTTTGTGGTGGGAAGACTTAGGAGCGATAAGCTTATCATAGACTTGTTCTCCCACTAGGTATACTCCAAAAGCAACAAGAGCGATTCCGAGGCCAGGAGTGGCGTGTCGGAACTGATGAGTGAGCATTGGATGTTTTCTCCATTCGTCCCTTCTCCTGAAAAACTCGCCCGTTGGTCCTAATGGCTTCCCCATTTGATGCTTCCGTCACGATGTTTCTCTGTGCTTGTGTTGGCTTTGAAGGACTCGAGTGGCCGTGTGCGCTCTGCCTTTTGGTCTAGTCCAATGCAATGAAAATTACTGTTTGTGTCCCTTTTCTTTTTTTGTTTTGTAGAAATAACCCCTTTTTTACTTTATGTTAAAAAAATTAAGAAAATACATAATAATTTAAACGAGAAATGTCAAATTTTGACATAATAATACAATTTAAGAGTACATATTTATGACATAATATGCACAACACAAAATCAATTTTTGAAATATTTATATCATAAATAATAATATTAAATAGAAAATAACACATCACAATTATGAAACTTTTAATACGAATTGACAACTCTAATTTAAACTATTCGATTTTTGGACACTATTTTTTAAGCAACTATAATAGCACCAAAGTCTTTGAAAAATTAATTAAAATTAACTTTTTTGTTCGTTTATTCAGGGATTCTTACAAGGACGAGACGAAATGACAATCACAAATCTCTAGTCACGTCCTATCATTTGGGAATTGTATTTTTTAAGATCTAGATCTATTCCATAGGCTAAAAATCTCTGTCTGGCCTCATCCAAAAATTTTGGGTCGAGAATGGACGAAGAACATGAATTTTGGGACAGAGAAAATAATTCTGAGACTGATAATGGAGACTTTTTCAGAAATGACTTAATTTTTTTTGCAAGAAACAAGACAAAATATCTTCACAGAATTTAACAAAAAACTCACTATATATAACACAAATCAACAAAAAAAAAATTAGAACAAAAATAACAATAATTTGTGACCATCATTCTTTTCATTACAAGTAAAATCCAAAATATCATCTTAATCATCTTCATTAATACTTGAAAATTATGAAAATAAAAGAATATTAAACATGTTTTTTTGAAATAAAGAATATTAAACATGTTATTTAAAGCATTTATAATTTTTTTTATAATTTTTTAGTTATTTTCTCTTAATATTGAATTGATGGAGATTAAAAAAACTCTACTATTTACAATTAAAAAGTCAATTTATAAAATAAATTATTACATATTGGACTTGTGTAAGATATATATAAGTATATATTCATTATTTTTGAGTTATAATTTCAATTTCTTTACAACGTTTCGGGGATAAAATGTTTTCAGGAACAAGTAAATCATAATAATTTTTGTTTCTATGTCTAATTTTACGTTGATGGCTATCAATAGATTGCTAAAATTTGTTTTATCAAAATAGTCATTGTCTTTATTAATTTGTTGTTTGCTCTTATGAACCAAAAAATGAAACATCCTAGTTTTCTTATCTTTATATCTCCAATTATTATCAAGTAACTCTGTTTCAATTCTTATTACGTATTATTAAAACCACATTAAAAAGAAATTTTTTTTTCATATTTCGCATTTGAGTATTCTATTAATACCTATTAGTTAATTTATAATCGCTACTTTTCTTTTACGCCTACTACTTTCAAAATTATTCAATTTATACAATAAGGCAAATATATTATAAGTCATACTAAAACATCAAACACACATTAATTTACATATAACCATAATTAACACAATACTCTCTGCATGTGTCACACATATGTAAAATGCAAGTGCGTTTGAGAGAGAGAGCTGCTCGGGTGACAGTTGGCCGACCTGTAAACACGTGAAAATCTATAAGTATTCCACGTCCAAAATGCTGAGATTCTTATCCTGAAAAATAAAAGCGATTGTATGAGCCGCAAACTCAATAAGTATATCCGTAATAACATAAGTTCAACACATCACATGCAATCAATATTCTCTGATACTCTACATACGTTTGTACATATAGGGATGTAAACGGGTCGGGTACCCGCGAAAATCATGCTACCCGAACCCGAACCCGTTTAGTAAACCATTACCCGTACCCGCCCCGAACCCGTTTATACATTACCCGTACCCATTCCAAACCCGTTTAAAATTACCCGCGGGTACCCGTACCCGTTTAAATACCCGATTAAATTATTGAATAATTATAAAATATAAAAAAATATTTTATTAAATAAAATACATTAATAAAAATAAATATTTATCAATTATTTAATTTATTTAAAATAAATATATGAATAAAATCTTTATATTTAA
>CANYCX010405212.1:0-12957 GCA_948193385.1 Breynia disticha f. nivosa | reverse complement strand
GCTCGATCGAGACAACTGGTCTGTCCACCTAAAGGCTGGAAAGAAAGAACTATTTTGAATGTGATACTTTGAACCACGATTGAGGTATATTTTCTGAATGCCAATTTTCCCTGTGTGATAATATGCAAGTAAATTTCAAATATGTGTGGTTAATTTCCTTGGAACAATGCTATGTGTTTAATTGGAAATGTTAAGTATGGAATGTTATAATTGAAATTGCATGCCTTTGAATGAAGTCGACTTTTCGAGGTTATGTTACTTATTGAGTATATCTCATGCAAATTTATTGCCTGTAACGCTCGGCAGGTCAATAGAACGATATTTTGGATTTTGCATAGGTGCAGCACTTGGATTTTGGAGTTTTTATGGGAAAGAAGACCAAAGTGCAGTGTATACTCTAGACTAGGACTCTAATTGTACATGACAATGTTGTATTAATCTTTCATACATTTTGTTGGTGTTATAATTGAAAATGGATTCAGTTGGAATTTAATTTCTTTTATAACCTAAAAACATTTGTAAAAAAAATATTATGTTTATATGTATGAAGCATTGCAAAATGAGTTGAATGGATTGAATGTTATTTTATTTTTATTTCTATTAAAACTTTGATTTCCAGATTTACGTATTATCTGTAGGAGGGAAGTTATACGCAGATAATATTTAAATTCAGGAGTCACAGGTTCCCAATTTAAT
Organism: Breynia disticha f. nivosa; assembly: GCA_948193385.1. Taxonomy (NCBI): domain Eukaryota; kingdom Viridiplantae; phylum Streptophyta; class Magnoliopsida; order Malpighiales; family Phyllanthaceae; genus Breynia; species Breynia disticha. The sequence continues at coordinate 12,261 of CANYCX010405212.1, read as the reverse complement.
ATTGCTTTAATTTTCTTTGGATCTACCGATATTTCTTGTCTAAATATCACGTGTCCTAAAAAGATTATGTGATCTAACCAAAACTCACATTTGCTAAGTTTTACATGTCGCACAAAATTTTAAATGCCAATTTCAAATAAAGAAGAAATAAGTAAAGGAGTTGGCAACCATTTTTTTCTTATTAAAACAGTTTAATAAGTCACTTAATATATGACAAGAGAGATAAACATGCATTCATTTAAACCTCGACCAAAGTTAAGCTATAAACAATATCAATAGTAAGTATGTGGAAGCTATGGATATGGTTTAAAAACAATTCATGTAACCCAACCACCTATACTAATGTTTGCATAGAATTTCCAAAAGTCAAAAGTGTAAAGATCCAAAACGCTAGGAGCCACGATCTCAAAAGATGTATTGCACTACTCGCTATCCACCAAAGAGTAGATTCCTACAGCTAACTATCGATGCTCTACACAATGATCACAAGCAATAAACAAATGAGTAAATTTAATTACTCAGTAAGTGGATTTAAAACAATTACAAAAGTAGTTAATGCATAAGTAATTGTTCTTTATTATGTTTTACGTACATTATGCGATAGGGCAATTATTCCTATTTAATCTCTATCCAATCTGTTGTTTAATTCAACATCAATTAATTCAGAAGAATTCCAGGAACCACAGGCGTGCCCATGAGCACGACCCTCGTGCCATTAACAGCAAAATCAATCATCTGGCACGAGGCCATACTGACCAGCACGGGCGTCGTGCCAACACTCTGAGTTTAAGTCCATAGCCCAGCATGTTCATGGGTGTCTGATACGATGTCGTTCCTGTTGGCATGCCCATCGTGCCAACCAACGGTTTGTAGCAATACACAACACGTTTTAAGCCATTCAGATAACATACAAGCCAATATCATTCACAGTCATTCTTATACATTTCCAATGCCCAGATACATCATTAGCACAACAACTCACTCCATATACATGATTTTCTATATACACATCTATACACATTCCCATGATCAGATTTATTCACTCAATATACAAGGCTTTTAAATTGAGGAGTCATAAGCACATCCATACATTTTTCCATGGAAACAATCTTATGCATCAAATCATACATGATTCAATAAGAAATAATAATGTATGCACTATGAAATGCCAATGCAATTCACATACGATGCATGCCCCAGGATCTTCCATTTTATCATGACTACTTTTCCTTGGGCCCAGCCTGTCATCGAGCTCACGCCAAAATTATCCTCGGCTCAGTCGACATCGAGCTCTAGATCAATATTTTCCTCGGGCCTAGCCAGACATCAAGCTCTTGCCTGGAATCTTTTATAGCCACACGTCACACAATGTGCTTATGCAATACATGAATCAAATGCAATTCAATATGGCCAACCGTCATTCAAGTGCATTATCATAATATGCAACATAATCTCACACTTCATTTGCACACATTACATACTTCAAGTGCATTATCAAACCTCATACATTGTACTTGCATACTCAAATCCATTTCATAGTATTTCACATGAGTTTATACATGCATTTCCTCATCTTTCAACACTAAATCATAGTATCGTGTTTGCTTAACAACCCTCTCATGCCATTATTGACTGATTTAGCGCACGTCAATTCAAACATATCGCATCACAAAGCTTACTTGTATCATCCAATCATCTTAACATAATCACACAATTCCAATAATTCATACAAGCACAACCATATCAACCAAGTCGAATTACAACACATTTTTTGAAACATCCTAAAGTTTTTTCGAAAAATTAATCTGTAATTAGCGTTAATTACTTATGTTATATTATATATAATTACAAAGTTTTTCATGCACACATACTTCATACTTAACTAATAACACTCATATTAAATTTTAGGGCAAAACAGGTTCAATTCCAACAAGACAGAAGCTTAGCTGGGGTTAACTGGCAGCAGCACGGCCGGTGTTGATCATCGTGCTAACTGGAAATCATATGGGGATGGCTCAGGCTGATTAACACTGTAATGCCCCAGAATTTCTATGACGAAAACTAAGAGAAATCGCCGAAAAATGACTGAAAATTGCCTGGAAACGGCCTGGAAACGGCCAGGAAACCGTTCCATGACCGTTGCCATTCCTATAAGTTGGGAACAGCCAATGGGAACGGCCACAAGGTCGTTTCCCATGGCCGTTTGGCATGTTTTCTGGCAGCTTAAATGTTTAGACGCGAGGTGTTTCGGGGAGAGAGAAAGAATGGGTTAGTCCGATAAAAAACGACTCAAATCCGTCCCAAACCTTTCCAACACTCCAAACACTAAATCCTAACACATTTCCACCCTAGATTCTACCAAAAATCAACCACATTCCGTCGATTATCCTCCTCTCCAACTCAGCCTCTTCACATTCCGAAAAGGGGAAAGAATAAGGTGAGTCTTCCTTGAGTAAATTCTAATTTTTGGGGGAAAATGTGAACGATTTTGGATGGGTTTTTCTGTGATTATGTTGGGTTTTTGTCCTAGAACAATGCTCTATAAACCGTTTATCTTGAAACCTTGATTTTGTTTAGGTTTTGGAAGTTAGGGTTTGGGGGAAAATTATCGTTTAGCGAGAAAGAAGATTAGAATGCAAAATGTGGTTTGAATTCATTAATAACACATAGGTTGTGATTTCATTTTGTGTAGGGAACAACATTCAGAAAATTGAATCGAAGTTCGGGCGACGACTTCGAGGTAAGTGTTTTATCACTTACTTGCATGTAATTGGTGTATGTATGGTTATTTTAGTATGTAAATTATGTTGGTTGGTTATGTTGGAATCAAATCTGGTTTTCGAATGTGTTATGATTGTGCGATTTCGGATATGCTAAGTTGGATGAGGTAAGTGCGTTAGGACTTAGCGCTTATGGATGAGTTCTTCTAATAATTTGAGTATAAAATGGCCTATAATGAATTTTTTTGGATGGTTAGGCATAGGAGAACGATTATGGACGTGCTTTGATTGATTGAGTGCTATTGAGCGAAAGCTACGATTTGTAATGATTGTCAATGCTCTAGTATGATGTTTTTGAGAATGGTTGATGATTTCGATGTGGATGCTTGGTGTGGTTAGAATGTGTTATGATAATTCAAATGTGCAATGTAACGTATGAAAGGATGTTATGTGACTTTAAGAATGGATGAATGCGATATAGCTAAGTTGTATGAATGATGTAGAAACGGTATGCAAATGACTTCAATGAATGTATTTATGTTTAAGGATCGAATGGGAGGAATTTTATACGAAAGTTTGAATATAAAGTGAAATAATTTAAAGGCAAGGATATGAATAAAATGGAGAGTGTGGTATGTTGATCCGCTATGGAACCTTGAGTATGTGCTTTGTAATAGAGGATTGTAATTTGGCATGTTTGTGTTGAAATGAATTGTGTAATTACGGGAAATGAATGGTCTAATGTGTATGGAATTGGTTGGAAGGATTGACGGTTAAAATGCTTGGTATTCTATTTCTGCACGTGAAAACGGCCAGGAAACGGCCATTCTGGCCTTTTCCCTTGGCCGTTTCCTCTATAAGTGATATGAGCAGGGGCCTGAACGGCCAGGAGAAATGGTCACCATGGCCGTTCCCCTTGGCCGTTCCCCCTGCACAGATTGTTAAAAATTGATAGTTAAGAGGTGTTACCTGATATGGTTTGGTTCCTTGATTCAAATGTTTGAGGAATAATATGAAATAATGTTAATGGCTATATGAATATGGAGTATAATCGTGTATGTGTTTCGTGTTGAAAATGACCTGATGAAAAGAATAAAAAGTTATGGCAATGCTTGAACCTCATAATTTACGTTATGAATGTCTCGTATGATTTGGTGATTCCGAGTTGGCCGTATATGCTATATGTGATTAAATACATGAGAATGATATGGTGAATTATGTTATATTTCATATGCACGATATGAATGTTCGTGAAGATTATGTGTTGAACTCACCTTGAGTTATATATACGATTGATGGTGATGCCTTAACAGGCTGTTATGAATAATATGATCGGATGTTATGTTATGGTTGAATTTGGAACATTCATATGCATATGTTTTTGGAGATAATTGAGATGAATTGCATGAAGTTACATTCATCCATATGATTATTGTATTGGCATAAGCACGTGTAAGTTTATGCATTGAGAAAATGGAGCATATGGCTCACAATGGATAAAATGGAGGATTTGCTCAACGTGATTTGATTCCGGGCTAGTCCCGATGAATGATAAAAAGGGGGATTTTCCCAAGTATGAGATAAAAAGGGCGATTTCCCCACATATGAGATTAATTCCGGGCTAGTCCCGATGAGTTGATTCTGAGCGAGAGCTCGATGATTTGATGCCGGGCTCGACCCGATGATTTGAGACCCCAGGGTACATATGTGTGTGTATAATGCATGAGCATTTGCATTATCATGTCATTTGCATTCATTTGCATATATGTTATGAATTGGCACTGAGAATGCATGCGTACGAACTTGATTATGATATGAGTGACGCCTGGCTTGTTCTGTATGTAAGATATGTATGCTATGGTATGGACTTTATGAATGGATGAACCTTGTATGGTCATCGGTTATTATTATGGTGTGTATACTCTATATTGATGGTTTGCACTTGGAATAAGAAAAGAATGTTGTTTTTGAATGAATAGTCTAGTATGGTTGTCGATTTCATGGAATTAGATGCTAGATAATTAGGGTATGAAGTGATTGGTGAGCAAGCACGGCTAAGCTGATTTTGTTATGTGAATTGTGTTATTTCGTATGGTTATGAACTGGGCTATATAGATAAATGTGAAATTGTATACGGGTGAGGGTTGATATGATTGGCTTGGATTTAATGGCACTTAGAGGGTTAGGTTTAAAATGAAGTAAAATGAATTACTTGTGTGATATTGATTTGATGTGATATTTACGAATACTGTTCTGATTTATAAAAGACATTAAATGAACTGAGTATGAGTTGCCTGCTTTGGCATACAAAAGTCCAGTAAAGAACTGTGTTTGACTTGTGCGCTTTGTGTGTTAATTAATATACCTAACCTATAGTGCAATCGAAGGAGGCTTAGGCCGGACAGGCCGAGGTTTCCCCTGCGCATCCGGCACAATAAAGATAAGTGTCGCTTACTGAGTATTTTATACTCACCTTTTTATTCTGCTTGGTAAATGTGCGCAGATCGACAGGTATCAGGGACGGGATGACGTGATCGGCGAGGCTAGCGGTGCGATACTAAAGGTCGGACTCCTAGTTGTTTAAAAGATGATTTGTGTTGAGAATGATTATGTATTTATACATATTTCAGTATAGATGGTTTTTATTAACTCAAGATTATAAATGTTTTTCCAGCTTCTGCATTTTAAAAGATATTTGTGTATGATTTACTCTGATTTATATTCTACAACTTACGATTTAAAAAGAAAACAAACATAGTGCGTTTCAGCATTTAAACGAAAATGAACTTCAGAAAATTTGGCATCCCAAACACCCCCAAAGGCACGACCTCATATTGATCAGTCACGTCCTCAAATTATTCAACACGTACATTGTATCAGTTAAGCACAACCCGTGTTTAATGTTTGTATCTCAATATAAACCTGTAATCAAGTTGTTTGCACCCTTTGATACTTATACAATTATCATTCCATACGAAGTACTCATTTTAATTATTATGCATCAACATTCAACTTCATATATGAAGCATATGTACACATCAGAGTTAACATCCATCTATTTATCAACTCACATAAACATATCATCCAAAAACTAATGCTAAACATATCAACATATCATATATCATATAAACATGCAAAATGTGATTAATCAATCTCCAAGTGGCATTAGTAGAAGAGAGAATGGATCGGGTAACAGCTGTCCAACCTGATCATTAGCACAAATCAACTCTAATGAAGACGCCTATCTCTGTCAGTACCTATACCTGAAATTAAAATTCACACTTGCGTGAGTTGCAGGCTCAGTAAGTAATCTTTAGTTCATTTACCAATATATCACAAATCATATAAATGTCATTTCATAGTTGCTTCTCTTTTATTTTAACATCATGTACAATCATATCCATATTGTGAACGTTATCAAAACATGCAATCCTGTCAGCCGAAGCTATAAACTATCAGCCAAAGTTGTATGCCTGTCAGTCATAGCTATATTCATGTCAGCGCTGCATATCCTATCAGCTGAAGCTGTAATAATATATATACATATACACACAAATAACGTCACGTACCTGTTAGCGTTTCATTTTGTATTGTGCATACCTGTTCATTTCAATTATATATCCACTAACATTTTCACATTTACTCTCATTTCATATGAATCTAATTTATACTTACATATTGCATCTCATTTCACATTCATACTCAAGTCATTCGCAATCATAACAAATTTGTAATTAATAGCTAAAATCATAAATATTCACAATTCAATGTCATAGTTTAATTTAGCCAAATAGTGAGTTAAATTACTCACCTCCTAACTGAAGTATTCTGATCGATCCTAAACTCTTTCCCAGTCTAACCTGTCATCCTATAGAACAATTCACACACTTCCAATCACAATCAATTCCACTATATACACATATGCATGTCCCTAATCTTATCCTAATCAATTCTAACTTCAATTCTTCATAAACTTATATTCAATTTTGTAATTCTTAAAGATTACCTTTGTAGATTCTCGATATTGACTTAGATCTTACTCCCGATTCGTTGTTTTACGAGTTATTCAACACACAAATCTCTCTTTTCTCTCTAATCTCTCGATCTCTCTCAGCCTTCTCTCATTTTCTCTCCTTTAATTGATACAAATGAGAAATCTGTTTTGATTAATTAATATTCTGTTGATAAGCACGGTTGTGTCGACCCAGCAAGCCTCTTGCTATTATCCACATGCCAGCTCATGCTTCAATTTCCAAATTTCTTGTATAATGTACACCCCAACATGACCCATTCATTGATCAGCATGGCTTGTGTTATAAACACACCCATCGTGCTATTCTACACACCCATCGTGCTTTACGTTAACACGATCATGCTCATTACATTTACAGTGAGCACTCCCTCGTGCCATTAGCATGCCCCTCATGTCTACAGATTACAACTTAGAATTTTCTACAGTTTTCTGCATAACAACCTTTCTGCTTTCTATAGTACTTTCCTATCTTATAGTTTAACATTTATTACTGTGCATTATATTCATTTAACCTTACTTTCAATAATCGTTTACTAGTTATGGGATTTAGGATACTAATGTTACATTTTTTGCTACCATTTCAAAAAAAATGTAAGAATTATCATGTATGCTTAACAATAAAGATGCAAGACATACAATGTAAGTGTTGTCGACACTTACTCAAAATCTATGAAGTCAAGTTCGTGGCTTAACTCTAATCTGAGCTTCGTAAATTTCCTCCTATAACTCAATTATCACACAATGATTATAAATAAACCATTGAAAACATCAATTATGTCAATTAAAACTCAAACCAAGCAAAAACCCTAATTTCCCCTCTTTTAATCTCAACCCCAAATTCTCCTCTTCTAGTTCAAATAAAAATTCAACTCTCATAAATCAATCACATTGTTCCTACTGACTCTATTACAACTATCCATCATCATTTCATGATAAAATTCGTCAATTTTTCAACTATTTCCAAAATTACCCAAATACCTTAACTCATATTTTATCAAAACCAAATAAACTAAGACCATACCTTATCTTTTTGGCCTTCAACTCATAAGCAAACCTCGTTTTCTCCTTGCACACTCTCATCCTCACAACTATTAAGGTTTCTTTAGGTGTTTCAGTGTGTTTCTAAGTTGTTTGTTCGTAAGAGGAATTGTTTCACGTTTTCTATATTGTCTTAACAACGGGCATGACCCGTGCTAATGGTCGTGCTCTACATTTTTTGCATGAGTTTAGCATGTCTCGTGCTCCAACTTGTGTTGATCATTCCCAACAGTGAAATGAGCATACCCCGTGGCACAACCGTGCCCAACCTGTGCTCATCTACTATTTCAGCATTTTGACTCAATTTTCTTCCAATTTAAATTTTTTTTAATCCTATTTTTGCTATTTATTAATTGTAACATTTTTTGGGGCACTACAACTCTCCCCTTAGAAATTTTTTTCCCCAAAATTTATACAATTTAAGCTTTTTTTTCTAACAACTCAACACTTAAAGTGTTCAAACTTAAAGCACTCAATCCTAAAACATCCAACAAGAGTTATAACATACCTCAATCCCATTAAGCCATTGGAAACAGATGCGGATGCTGCTCTCGCATATCACTTTCCACCTCCCAGGCAACCTCCTTAGGCGAATGAAAACTCCACTTCACCTTTACCATTAGAATCTCTTGGATCTACAACTGTCTAACCCGTTGATCTAAAATCTCTACTGGCTCCTCCTCGTAGGCTAGATCCTCTACAATCTCCAACTCTGGTGCCCTAAGCACGTGACTTAGGTCAGATCAGTACCTCCTCAACATAGATACAAGAAATACATTATGGAGTCGGGACAACTCCTACAACAAATGAAGGCAGTAGCAAAGTGGTCCCAACTTCTCTGTAATCTTGTATGGCCCCATATATCTCGGACTCAACATTCCTTTCTGCCCAAATCTAATCACGCCTTTCCACGATGAAACTCTGAGGAACACTCTATCTCTAACCTCATATACAACCTTTTGATAGTACCGATCAAAGCAATTTTTTCTATCCCTGCATGGGGCTTTTTACCACATTCACTTTCTCAAGGGTATGTTGAGCTAGCTCCAATTCTTCTATCTATCACAGACCCTTAACAACCCAATATATTGGACTCCAGCATCGCCTCCTATATAAGGCCTCGTATGGTGTCATCCCAATGCATGAGTGATAACTATTATTGTAGGAAAACTCTATCAATGGTAAATGATCATCCTAATTAACCCGAACTCTAGCGCACAAGCTCTCATCATGTCCTCTACTGTTTAAATATTGCTCTCAAACTGCCCGTTAGTCTAAGGGTGGCATGCGGTACTGAACCACAATCTGGTGCCCACGTATCCAATAGACTGCTTCAAAATAGTGAGGTAAAAGAAGGATCTTGATTTGATATAATCGACATAGAGACTCTGTGCAACCTCACTATCTCGACAATATACAAGCTCACAAGCTTATCTAGTGTGTCATCTTGTCCTATAGCCAAAAAGTGTGTCGATTTCAACAACTTGTCCACTATAACCCAAACAGCATCATGACGTCTAAACGTCCTCAGTAGTCCCACAATAAAGTTCATAGTGTTCTTCTCCGACGTCCACTCAGGAATCTCTAACGGTCTCAATTTTTCCGTAGGAGCTTGATGTTCTGCCTTGATTTAATTGCAAGGCAAACATCGACCTACAAACTCAGTAATCTCCTACTTTATGTTCATCCACAAGTACAATCTTGCATATCTCGATATATCTTAGTGCTACTAAGATGTACTGAATACGGGGAGGAATATGCCTCAACCATCAAACTCGTCTTAAGCTCAACTATATTCAGCACACATAACTGTCTCCCGTAATACAAAACTCTATCATCACCTAACCTGTGATCCATAGTCGCCTTTTCCTTTTATAATTTCTTTTCAATATGCATTAAGTGCTCATCTTCCTTCTTCCACTCTGTAATCAACTCCCTCATACGAGGTCTCACCCATATGTTAGCCAGCATCTACCCCTCAATCAAATCCAACAGCACTCTGAGCTCCCATAAAGCGAATAAAGACTCTGCCATGTAGGTCATAGAATCCTCATCCTCTCTCCCTTTCTTACTAAAGTGTCTATAGCCACATTTTCCATCCCTAGATAGTACTCAATCGTGCAGTCATAATCCTTTAAAATCTCAATTCACCATCTCTTCCTCAAGTTTAGCTCCTACTGAGTAGTGATGTAATTGAGACTTTTGTGATCTGTGCAGATCTGAAAAGTCTCACTGTACAAATAATGCCACTAATCCTTCAGAGCATGAATAATTGCAGCCAACTCCAAGTCATAAGTAGGGTAGTTATCCTCATAAGATCTCAACTGTCACTGCATATAAGCAACAACTCGTCCATTCTGCATAAGCATTCTGCCTAAACCTGTCCTAGATGCATCCGTATACACTATAAATCAACCACCACTAGTTGGTAAGATCAGAACTGAAGACTATACCAACCTATTATTTAGCTTCTAAAAACTCTTCTAACATCGTTCATTCCAAATGAACAAAGAATTCTTCTTTAATAATACAATCATTGGTCTAGCCAATCTCGAGAATTGCTTAATAAACCTACAGTAATAAACTGCCGAACTTAGGAAACTCCGCACCTCCGTCATATTTTTAGGAGCTTCCCACTCCTGCACTGCTTTAATCTTATAGGGATTCAGCTTGACACCTTTTGCTGAAATCAATTGGCCTAAGAAGACCACCTCTGCCATCTAGAACTCACATTTACTAAACTTGGTGTACAACTCTTTTGTTTTCAGCAACTCCAGCACAACCCTGAGGTTCCCCTCGTGCTCCTGTTTATCTCTCGAGTACACCATAACATCATCAATAAAGACCACTACAAACTGATCTAAGTACGGCTGAAACAACTTGTTCATCAAGATCATAAAGGTTGTCGGTGCGTTAGTCAACCCTAATGGGATCATTGTAAACTCAAAGTGGCCATATCGAGTCCAAAATGTCGTCCTAGGTATGAAACTCTCCTCTACCCATAACTGCCAATACCCATACCTTAAGTTGATTTTGGAGAACAATATTGCTCCCCTCAACTGATCAGTCAAGTCATCTATCTGAGGCAACGGATACTTGTTCTTCACTGTCACCTTATTCAGCTAGCGGTAATCAATGCATAACCGCATACTCCCATCCTTCTTCCTTACGAACAACATTGGTGCACCCTATGACGACACACTTAGCCTAATAAAACCTTTCTCTAGAAGTTTCTCTAATTGTCTCTTTAGTTCCTACAGCTCTACAGCTACCATCCTATATGGTGCCACTGATACTCGTGCTGCCCTTTGTACTATCTCAATCTCGAAATTGACTTCCCTCTAAGGTGGTAATCGCGATAACTCCTTGGGAAATACCTCGGAATATTCTCTCACTACCTCAACACCCCTCACCTCTAACTTAGTCTTGTTCAGGTCGGTTACACAAGCTTAGAAAGCTTCACACCCTTATTTTATCAGTTGTACGACCATCGTCGCCGAAACCAAGTAGGAAGGAATGACCTTTTGCTCACCCACTAACAGCAGCTTCCTTTCACTCTCAAACTCTACTACCATTTCATTTGCATAGCATTCCACACTACTCTGTTCTGGATAACCAATCCATCCTTAAAATAATTCCAAACTCTTTCATTCGTAAGACAATTAAACCTGACACATACTCTAACTCACCAATCTTTAGTTCACAATTTCTCAACACACGACTTACCATCACTGTCCCTCTAGTTGGCATAGAAATTGTGACCATATAGCCTATAAGCTCTATGCTCCCCTTAACCTGCTCTACCATTGTCTCGCTAACAAAAGAATAGTTGGAGCTTGGGTCAATTAACATCATAGTATCATGTGCAAATATATGGAAATCATATCAATGATGACGTCTGGATTGGCTATCGCCTTATCTCGTGTCATAGCATGAACATAAGCCTGAGTTGAAGCCACTGAGTGTATGTGAACCCCAAATTTAAAAATCCCCTTTTTCATTTAATTAATAATCTTTATAAAACAATTATAAATATCATTGTTAAAATCCAATATTAGTTAGAGGAGATAGAAAATTAAATAAAATTTTCTCAAAACGAACACGGGCCCAAATCAAATACAACAACATTATGAAACAAAATTCAGAGTTCTGCGGAAGCAATTAAAAAGTTTGAAAACAAATTCAAACTCAAAATTTTACATATCATAAATATGTTCAAATTTCCAATCTAAAATCAATACAGAATAAAATGATGATGGAGCTCCACCTCTGACATTCGCACGTCTGGTACAAGACCAATACAATTCCGATCCACTGATAGCTTTCAATCTCAAATATTTTATTATCAATTCATATCTTACAAATAATTAATAATATTATGTACTCATTTATTCTGTATTTGATTCATCAATTTGGTATAGAGAATATAGGGAATTCTCAACCATATAATTAATTATTCTGAATGTGTCA
>CANYCX010405078.1:0-12093 GCA_948193385.1 Breynia disticha f. nivosa | reverse complement strand
TCAGCAAGGTATTACACTCACGAACTCCGCCAAAAAGGATGTCCCTGCACCGGCTACTGTCGCTCTGGACACATATACATAACAAAATAAAGGTGAGTATAAAGAATACTCAGTAAGCGCATCCTTATAGTTATTATATTGAGTGCGCAGGAGAACCTTCAGTCAAATACAGTTGTGCCAGCGTGACACAAGCCGTATTCGTGCCTAATAATTCCCACAATATATTCATTATGTGTTTAAGACATTTAAGTCAGGTCATGTCCTATCCTTTCAGTGTTTAATATGTTCCAGAAACCGTCCTATATCATTTATATACTTTAGAAATGTATAAGTACATTATTCAGGTCAAAATTTGGTTTCTGAACAAAACCAACGTATGTTTAAACTCATAATAACAGGAGCACGGTCGTGTTTGCCTAGAACAACAGCTTCAGGCACGGGTCCTGCCCAACTGACAAGACTTCGTGCAGAGCTACAGATTCAACCACTAACAACCCACACATTTTCCTATTTCACTCCAATCATTTCAATTAACATACACATCATTCTCATTCATAAACTATAGCATATTCCAGTCTTAATTAATCATTATTTCCTTTAATTTCACAACATAATCCCTTTAAGTCAAGATTTGATTTACAATCATAATCATACACATAAACATTCAAAACACCATTACACAATACCATTTGAAATCACAAATTATATTATTCATTCCATACTCACATTTCCTTACACAATTTACCTCATTTAATTTTTAAAAACATACATATTCATTCATGCCATTAACAAATCCAAAGTTTTTGCATAAACATCAATAATAAGAAATGAATGGATGCACTTATGAAAATGCTAATACAACCACACAATGCATTGCTCTAGAGCCTTAACTTCGTAAGGGAGAGACTCCACTCGACCCCCGCTACTTTAGGCACCCTCCCCTCACGTCAAGAGAGAGACTCCACTCGATCTCTTTGCGCATATTGGACACCCGTCCCTTATTTTATAAGAAGAGAGACTCCACTCATCTTCTGCGCATATGGGCCATTTGCCCCCTTTATCAATATCTCATGCAAAATGCTCATACGATGCCACATGACATGAAATGAATGACAAGAAATCATTTCCCAAGGACTTAGCCACACAAACCCATAATGAGCATCAAGCATGAATCATAATGCAAATCAAGCCTTAATCCATATATCAATATTCCACACATTATATTACTCCCAACACATTATTATTCCTATTTACATCAAGAGTTAATTATGCACACATTGAGCAATCATTATTAAGTAAATCACATCAAAGCAAGTGGCAAAAGCACTTACCTCAGGCTCTGAGACGCAATCCGTCGCCAGTTTCCCGTGTCGGGTTCCGAATGTCGTTACCTACACATAAGTAATCGCATTTTCTATCATTCAACATGCAATGTACCTTGTTTAAACCTCCCATACATATGTCTACCCAACATCCCAAATTTTCCTAAAAGCCTAATCTCTTAAATCTCCAAAAATCGTATGTTTTAGGGTTAAAGGGTTATAGGATCATGAACTACATAGAAAACCTATGAAAACCCTACCAAATGTATATATTTTCCATCACATTTCAGCTAGGGATTGAGGATTTACCTTGATTCCCATCACTTGAAAACCTAGACGGTGGAAGGCTCGATTTGAGGCTGAATGTTGTGTTAATCCACTGGAAAATTGAGGTTTGTTGGTAGGTTTTATGTTTGGAAGACTCTAGGGTCGTGGTTTGAGAGTTTTGGAAAGGTTTGAGTGAAGAAACGACCATTGGCATGGGTCGTGCCTTAGGTCGTGTTCTGCCTTTGCTCGCACGGTTTAGGCACGGCGTAGGCACGGCTTGTTCCCATGACTCATGCCAACCTTTTCCAGTAGCGACGAGCTCGCCCATAGCACGATCGTGACTCACCCGTGCTGATCTGTTGCTGCTGCAAATTTTTAGCAGAATTGGCAGTTTTTAACTTTGGTTTCCACGCTTACCTTCTATCTAATTAATTCAAAAATTTTCAGGGCGTTACATTCATATTTTAATCCTATTTCACATCTACCTTAACATTCCATCCTTCTAATTGAGAGTCATGCATTTAAACAAATTCTTAGGCCAGAGGCCATTAAAACATCATGTTCATTCATAGACTATCACATCCTTGTATTCCCTGAATACGCACTCTTGTAACTTTAGGTTCATTTGTGTATACATTTCCTTTATTTACATGCCAGTGAATCTATTAGTACCACCACACATATATTTCAATTAATTCTTACAAAAGAACATCTCTTTAATCAAATCGAATAAAAGTTATATGTTTTACATAAACCAAAATACATTCTAAACATAGGATCAATACATATAGCATATGAACATAAATGAACACACTTGGATACATTTGGATACATTTAGACACATTTAGACACAAGTTGTTTGACCCTTTCTTGGACATATGGGCAGTGATGATTGTGATTGATACAATCACGTACGTGACTCCCTCAATTTTTACCAATATGTGGGTTAGAATGGTAGACGTGGTTGGCATGAGTTACGAATGTGGCTGTCATTCGGTTCACGAATGGCTTGCCTCAAGAGTGAATCACAAACGTTATTGGGGTTGATCACGATTGTGGTTCACTTTTGGAAATCATAAAAAAGGCAACCACGTTTGGCCTGAAGACCAGTCACGATCGTGACTGGGATAAGTCACATTCGTGACTGGAGAAAACCCTAGCCATACTTGGCCAGAAGGCCAATCACGATCGTGACTGAGATTAGTCATGTTCGTGACTAGTTAAAAACCCTGGAATTTGTGACTAGAATGCCAGTTACGATCGTGACTTGTGTCAGTCAGGTTCGTGACTGGTGTGCTTCCACTCACACTTAGCCAAATTTTGTTCAATTCATTCCCATATCAAACCACAATCATACACGCATCAAACCACAATCATACAAGAAAATTTTCAAACAATATAATTCCACCATTTCATGCCATATTTCCACTTGAAATTCAACCGTACCACCTATATATAATCTAGTTCCCATATGATCAAGCTACACATAAAATAACATTCACCATTGCTCTTCATATAGCAATTAAAATCCACTAAATCCACAACAAGTATTATTGCATGACATATTTATATGACCCATATCATTCCCAAACATTGCACATATCCAATAATCACATATTTCATCAAGAACAGGATTAACACCTTGCACATGTGATCATAGCAAGTAATTCACTCATACACCAAAATTCATAGTCCATATAATAGAGCTTATAGCAAGCACACTACACAAGCACAATCATTTCATGAGCACATAAGCATATGCATTTCATAATTTCATAAAGAGCTCATCATATGCAATATGATCAATGCGAATGCATGTCATCTAATGCATCCTAAGCATGATCACCTGGGATCCCATTTAGATTTAAATTTATGCCCTTACTTGGCCTTAATATTGACGTTTGCAAATGGACCTTATCTATTGGGAGTATGTGGTTATAAAAATGGATCCATATTGCGCACTAAGCGCCCTTAATTTGCACACTAGGTGCCCATAAATGTTGGCACACTCGTACACACGTCTGTGCACCAAACATTTTACCACTGTGCCCTGGTGTAGCATTTGTTATATACTACCCGTACTTTATCGCACTAAGCTCTCGTAAGTTGCACACTAAGTGCCCATAACTACTCCCTCATTATGCTCACTAAAAGGCCCTTCATTTTATTTTATTCGCTCTACATGAGCCCAATGCATGAAGGTTATATGCACATTCCGTGCAACCAAATCATGCATGCATTATGCATTCACAACCCGAGCATGCTATGCTTCACAAGCAAATGTTGAGTCTAGCCATCAGCCAATCTCAATCAATCCATATTCAACTAAGCATAGCCATAAGGAACACTTATACATGCACAAGAATATTCAACCAATATTCAACCATAATTCATCTCATATCACTAAGGCATAAATTCATAATGAGCATACTAAATCGAGTAAACCATATTCGTATACCAATATTAACAATATCCCATTACAATCTCATCGTTTTCCTCATAAGTCTTACAAGCTCATGCAAGATCACACAAGCACACATCCTTTATCAATTACATTCATGTTCATAACATACTCATAGTTCATCATGCCATTTCTTCATTCCTAGCAAACTCATAAACATGTCACATCAGTTTCTTAAATGTCCACAAAACATTTCTTATCATCTTACCTCATTATTTGTATTCAATCATAACAAAACACAAGTTCATTTGTCTTGCAAACAATCCATATTTCTTTATCAATTAACATATTTACTCATTCAATGAACCTAATCATACAAATACGATGAGTAATCAGCATACGAATTATCAACCAAACAACCATTTCACATTCAAGAACATACAGGTCTAGGGACAAATTGCGCTCGTGTTACTTACCTCACTAATAGCTCTTAGCAGCTTGATTGTGAACCGTCTTTGCTGCGATTAGAGTTCCCTAACATAAACAATTATGATTGCACATCAATTATATTAAATTAACTTATGAACATGAGAGAATGCATTAGCTATGACATGCCACATTTCATTTGTTTTTAGTTATATTCTTTCCCCTCACTTTCTCTCTTCTCATACTCTTCCAATTAACCATTTACCCCAATTACCACATTTACTTTCCTTCTCACCAACCACTATCAATGCTCTAATAGAGTTCAATTAAACACCTTATGGTATTTTATACCCTTTACATATGCCAACCTTCTTCACTTCTAATTTCCTTCTTCCCATAACTCTAACCATTCTCCTACTCTTACCTCAACCTTCCTCACCATTCAATACCCAAATAAATTGATACTTACAACACTATCCATGGACTCTAAGAAAACTTACCCAGATAATGAAACACAGAAAAGAACTCCAGTCAAGGAAACTCAAACGCATCACTTTGTAGGATGTCCTTTATACCAACAATTTTGGACATCCAAACCATGAATTAACACAAAAGATGGTTATTACTAGGTAGCATACATGTTAAGCTTTCCAACGAGCTATCATTTGCTCAAATCAAAGCTCAAACGAAGGAGTTATGTGGTCGAAAAGTTAGGGTTAGGGAGAATGACGAAAATTATAAGAACAAAGTGGGAAGGCTTACCGAAATTCACTCACTGACTGATTTCGGACCTCCCGAACAGTAGGTTTTAGGGAGGAATCGTGGTGATGAGGATTTGGAACTATGGAGGGAGAGGGTGGAGGAATGGAAACGTGCGTGTGGTGATGAAAGAGGATAACTATGGTTTTTAAATGGTTAATTGATTTGGACAATTATGCCCTTGTTGGGTTTTGGTTCCCTATTCCCTTCGTAATCCTCTTTTTCACTCGGTCAACTAATCCCAGTTCTTATTTTCTCTTCTCTCCCCACTTAATTATTTTCTCATAATATCGCAAAAACTTTCTCTGTATTTTTCTAGGTATTTTATTTAATATTTTAATTAAATATGAATTTTGGGGCGTTACATAGGCAAATCGATCCAAGCTGGCTGCCTCTTGGATGTCCTCGATCTTTGAACCATGCTGTCGTACCTACGGGTAGCCAGGTTTTCCCACTTCGTCTTGACTTGTGCCTCCGTCAATCCCAAAGTCTCGGGGTCCCAGTGAAAATTGCGCTACAATTTTAATTAATTTATTAAATAAAAAATTAAACTTAATAATTTTATAATTGAAATTAATATTAATATTTTGCATTCCAAGCTTCAAACCAACATTGTTTGCTTTCTGCACTAGCCTCTTTAAATGTCATTGCTCTCGGATCGGGGGAAGACGTGACGATCCAGGTGGAGTAGCGACTAATCTGGGTGTGGGGATCCAATCTACAGTAGTTTTAATAATTATTTAAAAAAAATTAATTTTTAATAGTAAAATTTTCCTAAAATATAAAGTAATATTGAATTACTTTCTTGCCATCTGGACAGTTAATCAACTGAAAGATGGCATCAGGATCGAAACCTCGCGACTGCGAAGGTCGATGTGCTAGACGACTAGTGGAAGTAGATGCATCGTGGTCATTCCGTGTAGGTGGGGGGACACGACTGGGCAGTTGGAGGGAGAATATTGGTATCTATAAATCCAAAATCTACGGCAGTGATATCAATATCGAAGTCATCATCCGTAAAATCAAAGTCTGAATCTACGGATGCGGCCATAGCTGGCACGGAAGAGGAAGAGGGTGTAAAATGTGCCGAGCCAGGAGAAACGTGAGGTAATGCCATCTCAGGCACTGAAGAAGGGGTGGGAAAAAAGTGGGAAGGGCTGTGAGAAGTGTGAGGGGTCTTCAGCTGAGGCACGACCGACGGGGCAGGAGAAAAGTGGGACGTGAGGGGAGAGGTGTGAGGAACAGCCGTAGGCACCAGAGAAGACTGAGTGGGGCGATAACGGGGACGAGCAGGCGGCGACCCCTGCGGAGGTGCAAGGGAGCCAAGCCTCATGGGGGACGTGCACCCCGCCTACCTGACTACTAGCTCTACGATTAGACATACTGAAAATTCTGTAATAAATTCAGCACGCTGGTGTTTCAATTTCTAGGTATGATCACAGTGTCATGCTTCTCAGCTGGCATGAGCACGAGGTCGTGCTCAACCCATACTGTCTGCTATTTTTCTGAATTTTTCCTAAATCTGTTTGATTCGATCCTATTTTAAGCTATTTTTCATGTAAATTAATTCCTATAAATTTTAGGACGTTATATGTTGGATGTTGATGGGTTTGCACAATTAAATACAAAGCTGATGGTAAGATTAAGAGATTCAAAGCTCGACTTGTGGCTAAGGGATACCGTCGAACATATGGGATTGATTACGCTGAAACTTTTGCTCCTGTTGCCAAAATAAACACAGTATGTATACTACTGTCTTAGCTGCAAATCTTGACTGACCTTCGCATCAATTTGACATAAAGAATTCATTCCTACATGGAAACCTTCAAGATGAAGTATACATAGAATTGCCTCTAGGTTGTGAGTTGCAGATTGCAGGCAGTCGACAAGTCTACAAACTATAGAAATCATTATGATGTTTAAAAAAATCACCGAGAGCTTGGTTTGGTAGATTTACAGGTTCAATGAAGGCATTTGGATATCGACAGAGCAACTCTGGTTATACTCTTGCCACGAAACATAATGAAGGGAAGATAACAGTGCTTATTATATATGTTGATGACATTATTGTAACTGGAAATGATGCTACGTAAAGAATGGCCTTACAAACCTATCTCTCTCGTGAATTTGAAATGAAGGATCTTGGATCTCTAAAATACTTTATGGGAATTGAAGTAATCAGATCTAAACAAGGTATATTTTTTTCACAATATAAGTATAGATTAGATTTACTAAGAGAGGTTGACATGTTAGGATGTAAACCAAGTGATACTCCTGTTTCTAAAAATGTTAAGTTAGGAACATTTCCTGATCAAATTCCTACAAATAAGGAAAGATACCAGAGGCTCGTTTGATGACTCATGTACCTTGTACATACAAGGCTTGATCTTGCATTCTCTTTTAGTCTTGTTAGCCAATTCATGCATTCTCCTAGTGAGGAACATATGGAAGCAGTGGTACATATACTACAGTAGTTTAAGTCTTCACGTAGAAAAGGTATTATGTTCCCCAAGGGAAAAATTTATCTGTTGAAGGATATACAGATGCTGATTGGGCAGTTTCAATTGATGATAGACATTCGATAGCTGGTTACTTAACATTTGTTGGAGGTAACCTAGTTACATGGTGAAGTAAAAATGCAAGGTGTTGTGGCAGGGTCTATTGCAAAAGCAGAGCTTAGAGGTATGGCTAAAGGTGTTTGTGAACTCTTATGGATCAAAAACTTGATGGAAGAACTTAAAGTTTTGACTTCATAACCTATGAAGTTATATTGTGATAATAAACCAACATGTGATATAACTCAGAATCATGTTCAACATGATCGGAAAAAACATGTGGAAATTGACAGATACGTTATTAAAGTGCAACTGGAGGCTAAGGCGATTGAATTTCCCCATGTTCAATCTCAAGATCAGCTTGTTGACATTCTTACTAAAGAAGTACCCAGTAAATACTTTTATCAAATTTTAGACAAGTTTGGCATGAATGATATCTATGCGCCAACTTGAGAGGGAGTGTTAATGATTGACGTGATTTTCTCATGATTTGTTGTCATTAGATTTGATTTGTTTTTATCATGTATTCCATACATATCCTTTAGTCTTGAGAAACAAGTCAGAAGAGTGCATAAATAAGTCATGTATTCTTTGTGACAAATATATGATCCAAGTAAAAAGACTATATTAGCAGCTTCTTCAAACATCAAAACTTCAGGTTCTAGTTGTTAATGAACATCTCTTGAATTTTGGTTCGAATTAGGATAGAGTTGCCATCAATTTCCTTTCATATATTATATGTTTTGTTGAAAATAAATGAAGAGTTTTAGTCAAAGTGAGTGCTAATTCTCAGCTGCTCAAATAATTTTTCTGTGCAGAATACGTGGTAAAGTAAAGGCCGATAAAAAATAATTGTAAAAGATGACATTAATGCAACCTAAAAAACCAAATATTAGTCTGATTGTTATGGCTTAATATTACTATATGTTTCTTGCTGTGTTTTTCATCTTAGTCACTTTAGCTTTTAGTAAATTTCTTTACTCTCCATTCAGATTTTTTATATATAGTTCAAACAATGTCCATTCAAATTACCTGCTGCCTACTTGTATAACAGTTGTTTTAGTTTTAAAGAGTTTGATTTTCTCAAAATACCATTGATTGTGCGTTAATAAAATACATTTTTTCCAAAGATTTTTGTATTTTGGAATTTAAATTTGTAGTTTGAAATTCGGTTAATTTGGTTAATCAACCGAACTGAACAAAAAACGATTGATATGGTTCGGTTAGAAAATAAAATATGGTCAGTTTGGTTAAGATTTTTTTCCAAGCTGGGTTAATAGTAAATTTGGTCAGCTAACCGAAATTGACCAAACCGACCGTTTGGATACCCCTATACCCAGGCTTTGTTATAGAGTTGGGTAATGTGTCTTGCTTTGAGCTTCTCCAACTCACAACAACTCCATTGAGTGTAAACACATATCACAATTTCGATTAATATTATTTCTCGAGTAGTGAAAAAGAATGATCTTCATCTTCATATCCCTTTATAGAAAGCTCCTCTTCTCCACCATACACTAAGAACATATCTTTGTCCTTCAAAGGTACTTAAGATGATATGAGCATACAAAGCACTATAGAAAGATGAAAAATCCTAACGGTCCAATCGTAAGAGCAAGGGCAAAGAAGTTTTTAGAACCATTGTAGACATTCTTGATATTTTATTTCAAAAAGATGCAAGCTAAAGAAGAGAAAGAAGCTAAACTTGAATTTGGAGATAAGCTTTGGCCAAATGGATTATCGTGCCATCAAGCTACTTTATTTAGTTTATATTCTTGTTATGTGTTTTTATTTTGTGCATATTAGAAAATTTTATGTAGTTAAGTGGGTTGAATAAATTAAGCTTATCTTTTATTAAGAGTATGACTAAAATTCATCCATTAAGCTTAATAATGCTGAGTAGGTTGAATTTTACTTAATTATATGTTAATTAGCTTATTTTTATCTTTTAGAGTTAGTTTTTCATAAAAACTCTTAAGATAAGGCAGAATAGATGGAATTTAAACTCTTCTATCCAACCTCCTTATCCTAGGATAGGCTAAATTCATCCACGAAACATTATCATTACTTCAGAATACAAATTATTTCATTTGGATTTTTTTAAAATCTTATGAGTTCACTTTTTATTAATTCTTGCCATTGTATGAAGAGTTAGGCTTAGGCTGCTTGTTAATTTTCTATGCTTTATTCTTATTCTTCCTATTTTCAAAATCAATCTAGTATAAGAATTTCTATTCAAATTTTGTTTAGGATTCTTTAGATTTCAGGTTTATGATTTGGTCTATGTTTGATGTTGTTGGTATGTTGACATTCTAGTTTGATTTATAAGCTAGGGCTCTGCATTAATTGGTATCAAAGCCTAGACTAAAGGATAAATTCTTAACCATTCTTTAATTTTGTGTTTACTTTTGATGTGGTTTTTTGGGCTAAACCAGAAGAAAAAGAAAAAAATTAAGAAGAAAAAGAAAAAATTAAGAAGAAAAATAAAAGAAAAGGTGACCATAAGCAACCTTGTGATCAATATAGTTTATAACTCATTTTTGTGTTATGTTTGATGAATTGATGATTTATTTAATTATAATATTTGAGATGTATGATCTTTGTTTGGATACAATTCTGAATTATAAAGTGCTCTTAGTACTAACATCGTAAATTATTTGACTTATTTTTGCAGGTTAGTAGTTGAATTTCCTTATTTTGGTTGTGAATGTTTGAGTTTGTTTCTGAAATGCAATGATGAGATATCAATTTATGAGTTGAGAGACAAACATGTGAGATTGAGTGAATACTTTTACAAACATTTTTTAAAATATCTAGAAGCAATAATGAAGATGAAATTGGTTTTGTTGCAAACACAAAATTAATGTTTTAAGCTTTTATGTTAGTTTACATAAATAAATCTTCGGATGAATAACATAGAAAGTGACCTTAAAGCTTCAAAAGGTAAGTATCCAAAGGAAGAGGAAGTAGAATTAATTTACAATGATGACATAGGAGAGGATGCCCACTCTTTTTTATGAGAGCTAGAAGGTACGATAATCGAATGGAAGGTTAAACCAACAGTTTGAGTGGTATCAACATGAATATTCCTTCAATAAAGAGAATATGGAAGCCTATATTGTTGGGAAAGAAAGGTGGAGATGGTCTTTTTATGTCACCACTCTTCAAATGAGATAAATTTAAAACTCACAGCCATTGAGTTTTTTTATTATGTGCCTAATTTGATGGGATGTGTTCTAGAAAAATAGGAGAAGAAATGGTGAATTCCCTATCTCTTCTTAGGAGGAGATGAAGCGAATCATGTGAAAGAAATTTTTTGATAGTTACCATTACAAAAAACTTCACAATTAGTCACAAAGACTTACAAAAGTTAGTGGAGGATTACTATAAAGAGATGTAGATCCACATAATAAAAGCAAACTTTATAGATGATGAATATCAAACAGTGTATCACTTTTTGGGTGGTATGAATAAAGAACATGCCAATATTGTTAAGTTACAACATTATGTGGATATAGATGATTTGGTGAACATTGCAATCAAACTGGAGAGACAAAGAAATAGATGTGGGATGCTCAAGCCTTTCTCAAATTCAAACAACAACAAATGGAATTCAAAGTGGAATAAGGGTGACACAAAGAAAGAATCTACTTCAAAGTGTAAGTCAAACATGAAGGAGAAAATGGTCACAACACAGAAACGTACTTCTGATACAACTCTAAAACTAACAAACATAAGGACATTTAATTTTCAAAAGTAAGGGTCATGGTAGTCATGCTTATGTAACATTCTGGATATTTTTCGTCAGAAAATGGCGATAAATATGTGTTTTACTGTTAATATATAAAGATATACGAAAGGTTGATCGAAAGTTGACGTGAAACGATCGACGAAAAATCGGAAAATGTGGAATTAAGGAGAACGCGCAGTGGACAGCAAAGTACGCGTGGTCGCTGCCACACCGCGTACTTCACTGCCACCCCGCGTACTTCACTGCCACCCCGCGTACTCACCTGACAGCTTGAAAAAAATATAATTTTCGATGCATCGGGAAATCGGGACTCATTTTATACTTTCAAAACCAGAAAACTTCAGAGTTTTGGCTGGAAGAAGAGGAAGCTTAAGGGGTTTGGTGATTTAGCAAAAGAAAAGGAGATTTAGTTTGGTTTTGGAAGGAAATCAACAATGGTAAGAAGATGGAAGTTGATTTATGGTTTATACATGATTTATGATTGAATTATGGTTAGTTTTGGATTAAATTTTCTGGCTGGAAATTGAAGAAAATTGCTGGAAATCATGTTAATGATATTATGGATTTGTTAGGATATGTTTTGAGTAGAAAATTGATGGAAGGAAGATCATAAAC
>CANYCX010405062.1:0-11134 GCA_948193385.1 Breynia disticha f. nivosa | reverse complement strand
ACAGAATTGATCTCTCTCTCAATCGATTTCGTCGAAAATCGGATAACTTCAATCTGAGGACCAAGCCATTGAGGAGAAGTCCTCAAAGCATAACGATCCTGTTTTGGTTTCTGCAGAGGATCCATTTCATGCAACTTCTTTGCAGCTTTCATATAAGCACTACCATCCAAAATATGTTCCATTATAGCTGCAGCCTCAATTTGTCCAGGATGGTGCTTCAATTTATGCGTCAAATGGTCTGTAAATTCAGGTTTACCATTCATAACCTCTGCGAAAATCGCCGCCAAAATTTCTGACAATACAGCAAGAACATTTGCCTCAAAAAGAACCATAGAAGCCAATCCCGACCCAACCGCAGTACCATTAACAAGAGCAAGTCCTTCTTTCGGCTGCAACTCAAAAAACCCAGATTCAATCCTGGCTTTTTGGAAAGCTTCTTGAGCAGTCATGGTTTCACCATTAGGACCAATGGCCTTGGCATTAGGTCTACCAGTTAAAAGCCCAGCAATGTAAGACAATGGGACTAAATCTCCTGAAGCAGTGATGGTGCCGCGAAGAGGTAAGCATGGTGTGATGTTGTTGTTGATAAGCTTGGTAATGGCTTCCAAGATTTCAAATCTGATTCCAGAGTAACCTTGGAGAAGAGTGTTGATCCTGACAAGCATTGCTGCTCTTGTTGCAGAGTGAGGCAGTGTGTGGCATGTTTCGGTTCCATTGCCAAATATTCCAGCATTCAAGAACCTGTTCAAACAAGATAACCATAAATAATTTAGATCAAAAATTATTTATTATTATTATTATTATTAGAGACTGTAGAAAAAAAAATCTCTTTCAGGACGTGTAACGATTTTAACCCCGACGACAAAAGCGAATGAAATTTTGAAATCCTATCAGCTGAGCTAGCCGAACTCAACAGTATATTTGATAGAATAAAACTTCTATCTTATACTGGATAATTTATTTTTTTAAAATTATAATTTTAAGTGTTCAGGTTTATAAGTCAACTAACTTTTAAAAGATATTTTATTTAGTTAATCTTGTAATCTTTTTGAGATCTACTTTATGTTTGTACAATATTTTTCTTATTTGATCTGTTACAGTTGATTTATTGACATATTTAAATAAAAAGAATTTTTTTACGATTTGAAGAATTATTATATATAATAATTCATGTAAAATTGATTAAATATTTTACCTTTAAAGTTATAAAATAATATCAATAAATATTAAACTAATTTATTAATGTATATAATTTATATAATTTATCTCATTACATAAAAGAATATGAATATTTTTCACTCATTATGCACACAATTAATAATTTGAAATAACTTTATAAATTATTAATTAATTAATTATTAATTATTATTTAAATTAAACAAATTTATTTATCCCAATCTTATTAATTTATAGAATTTTAATATATATGGGACCCGAAGGTTAATTTGGCGTTGGAGACGATATGAACGTGTCATGAGTATGTAAGTTTTGTTTTCATTACAAAAATTTAGAGCGGAGAGATAATCTTTCAGTCTAAAATCAAAGAAAATCACCGGATTCCGAGAATATTTACATTGGTTCTTATATGTCTCACTTTACGATGATTAATACGAATGTCTTATCATTACTGCTAGACCAACTAATTGGGATTAGTTTTTTTTTTGGACAATAATGAACACGAAAGTTGATCATCACATACCTAATGAGTTCCTTCTGAAGAGCCCCACCTTGCTTCGTTCTCCTATGCGAAGTAGCTCCAAAACCAGTCGTAACACCATAACTATCAGTCCCCTTATTCATGCTATCCATAACCCAGTCACTACTCGCCTTAACACCAGCTCTTGCAGATTCTGAAAGCTCCACCTTAACACCTGCGTCATGGCTTGCAATGGCCGCAACTTGCGCAATGGTCAAGCTTTCACCTCCAAGCTTCACCACAGGCTTCCTATACTCAGAAACCATCCTCTTAACTTCATCCAAATGACTTCCTTTTAATGACTCAGCTGATACTCCCCAGTTCAAAGGGTCTGCAGTTTCCATGCAGAATGAACCATTCTGGTGAATTGTGCCATTTGCAGAGATTGGTTCCATGCTGGTTTGATATAGAGAGAGAGAGAAAGAGAGAGAGTTTTGTGAGTGTTAGAGGAAATCAAGGAAGCTAAGTCTTGTAAGATTTCCTGAGAGATGAAGTGTAAGAAAAGAGGTTTTAAATAGAGAAGGCATGGAACAGGAATTTGGTCAGGATTGGAGTGTTGTTGGTAGGTAAGCATAAGAAGAGAAATGGTGGGTTTGTTGTAAGTGAATAATGGCCATTGATCATGGGTTGATCCAAGGGTTGTGGTTGAGACACGTGGAGGTGGTTTGTGTGATTGGTGGAGAAGGGGAAATTTGACTAGTGGTGGTGGTGGTGCATGGATTGGTGAAAGTTGTGGTTGGTGAGTTTTTTGTTTTTGTGATTTGAATATGAATTTGGTGTTTTTATTACCAAATTGCATATCTCATGTCTATTTAGTATTTCTCTACCTAATACTAATGATTCTCATGATCACCTCTACTTCAACACCTCCCGGTCTCTCTTTTACAACAATGCATGAAAATAAACGAGTTAAAAATAGAATAGAAGTAACTTGATAAAAAAAACGAAATACACGGTAAAAAAGATAGGACTGTAGGAGGAGGCACGACCGTCAGCGACGGAACCATAAATATTTTTTAAGGATAACAAAAATAGACAAGTTAAAAATAATATACCAAAAAAATACAGCAATGGGCATAACTATAGAAAATACAATAATAAGAAAGAGAATTATAAAAAAAATACACGATAAAAAAAGAAATAAACAAATGACTAAACATGACAATGGGGCGACCGACTCCCTTTCCCCTCTAATTCCATTCCATCTCTGACAACTGCCCTATCGGCTCCACCTTGTTTCCGTGACTGAGTTCGTGGATATCATATAAGAAAATAAAATAGATTTGAAATATTAAGGAGAAAAAAAGTAGTGGTTCAAGTATATTGTAAAATACTTTTTTTCTTCCAAAAATAAATAATCATAATTCCTAAGTAAAAAGGAAATTTGGATAAAAAAAGTTTGTTCAAATTTGTTGAAAAAAAAAAGATTGTATGAATAAGACTTTATAATTTTGCCTCTTTGTCTTAATTAAACTTGAAGTATAATTAAATTACACAAAAACGGTGGGCTCGATGACATATCAACAAACCAAACAAAGACTCGATGGAAGCCAAAATTGATAATGATTTATAAAATAATAAAGGGCATCTCATCACAATCGTAATTTATAGTAACGTAAATTGTTTAAACGTAAAATTAATCAAGTTAGCGCAATGAAATGAAGGAGATACCTCGAAGACATGATGTCATCGGCCGCCTCCAATTACAATCCTCGCTATGAGAAGTAAGTTAATGCACACGACCCGTTCTACTGTGTTTACTGTATCTCTTTAACTGATCTATGAGAAAATACTTAATTTTATCTACAATGAGAGATGACAAGTGGAGTTTTTCTTTCCATGTGAGTCTAATTGTCTAATAAATCACTAGGTATATTACACAAATATCCCGTAGGCATAAATACTTAACTAATATGCATTTAGTCTCGGTTCCATCTAATTCGTCATGAACAGACTCACTAAATCTAACAAATAATAATTACAAAAATGCAACAGTATATTTATATAAAATATTATATTTGCTATAACTAAAATAAAACATAGGGAATAAAAAAATAATTTATATAAAATCATAAATTTTGTAAAATGGATGAAAAACACAAATATCTCAAAAAAAATCGTGATATTGCTTGGGTTATGTTAACAACTCCACAAGAATTCAAAATAGCATAAAATTCTAAAGTGTTTAAAATATCGTTATTTTTTACTAAATATCATAAAATTTAAATTTATATTATTTGTATCATCTAATAAATACGTACTCATATAAGTTACGCCTTGTTTATCTGATAAGCCATTACGTTCTTTACGTAAAGAAAATACTTGAAGTTGATGTGTATTAATTAATGAAGATGATCATCAACCCCTCGTCCGTGGGTTCAGCGGTTAAGACGTCTTATTCATTTCTTTGTGATCGCGGGTTCGATCCTCCGTAGCAGCGTTGGAGGAGTCATACAGGTTCTAACTTGCCAGTTCGCAAGGACTAACCGAAAGGCGTCTCTCTGCCCTTGGTTTGTGGGTTAGCTCAACCCCTTTCCTAAAATTTTGTAACAAAAAAAAATGAAGATGATCATCAGCTCAAAGGTACAAATTGCTATGGTTTTTTTTAAAAAAAAAATGGATAAAGAATATCAAACTAACTTATAAATAAATTATGTCTACTAAATTTATATGCACATTTGTCAAAACTATAATGTTATACTCATTTCGTCACATTTTACATGACACAAAAATATCATTTTCAATATTTCAAACAAATAAAATTGTCCATTTTTTTTATATCTTTTTACTTGAAATTCAATTTGTCAATAATATTTGATGAAAGGTGAAACAGAAAAAACAACTGTAAACAATGCAACTGAATAATAATTATATGAACCGACGATTTTTGACCTGATAATACGATTAATAAATACATGATTAGATACAATATGAATAATAAAATTCAATTCTTGTAATATTTGTCATAAATAATGATATCCGATGGAAAAAAAAGACACTAATCCGAATTGTTAGTTTGTCACCCATGTCATGATTATAAGTGAATACTGTATAAAAATAAATGATTTTAACTGCAAAACTATCTCTTTATAAATGATAGTCCCAATACACAGTTGTGTTAAAGCTCGGTTGGGAGAGCTTCGTTGCCCTTGTAATCTTACCCGATTCGAATGAAAATTAGTCTCGGACGCCCTTGTAGTTCAGACAAAAAAAATGATAGGGCCAATAATTTTTATGATTAGGGGCGAAGATAGTTGTGGACCACACCAGCACCCCTTCTCTCCGTCCCTGGTTGTGGTGTGTCGTAAATAGAATCTGATTTTCCAAAGAAAATGGAAACTGAACATTAATGACCAAAGTTGATGGAACTCAACCACAGATAGGATAATGTAATGGCAATATGCCATTACAATAAACCATTAATGCTCCTCAGAAACACAAGGTGGGTGTGTAATGGTCCCTGAATGAGAAATTTTGTTTTTTCTTCTGAAATTTTAAGTGCAACTATGGTGTGGGAAATTAATAACAAGTGTCCTGTTGAGGACTGGCTTCTTCATCGCCATTAATGTCGACAACCTCTCTGACTGCGACAAGTTTAAAGAAACTCAAGCGAGAATGCGGTTTGTGAGAATATAATTAAGTTACGCAGCACAAAGTTAAATTTTATGTATTGTTATAATAACAAAAATTTAGCTAACTTATAACTTTGTTACTCTGTTTTTATCTGTATTCGTAAAATCATGTTTTCACCCGAGAATTTTTTGAAGAAAGGAAATATTTAACTTAGCTACATTCTCACGTAGAAATAGATAATTCTCGGGGAGAACAATATTTGTGGTAATGCATGAGAACATAGTTAAGTTATAAAAAACATAAAATTACATTTTATGTATTATTTTCACCCAATACAGACCATTTTGCCATTTATACAGATAGAATACCCTTTTGATATGTCGGATCTCTGTATTTTTTTGAATACTGAAAAATTTTCGACGAAATTCATAGAAAAAATTTCAAAAAAAAATATTCCATCAAAAATAGTCCATAAAGAATTATCCATTTTTTTGAAGTGGTAAAGAGAAATTAATTATTAAACCTCCAAAATAAAAACTGTTAATTATTTATGAATGTATAAATGGTTGATTCACATATTGGCTCTAAGGTAAATTAATTATTTGTTACTAGATAATGTTATAAAAATTAGATCGAATTGACCGGTTGAAATAGTAAACCGGTCACTGGTCCGGTCTCAGTTTACCATTCAAATCGGTTTGTAATCGAATCGGTATTAAACCAAACCGTCGAATCGTCCGGTTTAATCGATGAACCGGTGAAATAGACCGATTTTAAGTATTAAAAAATTAAATAATTTTAAAATTAAATAAATTTGTATATTTATATATACTTATTTATTTATTTATATTATTTTTTAATTACCGGTTCGACCAATAAACCAACCATCCAATCTTTTTTGGGTTCGATCACCGATCCGATTATGATAACACTGTTGTGAAGATAAAGTAGGTGATCAAATAATTTTATTATTCAAATTACAAAATTATCCGATGGTGACTTAATTACATCATTTTGTAGGTAATTAAGTCGTAATTAACAAATAATAAAATGAAATGATTTTCAATGAGAGGAGATGTGCTTTTCATCATCAACGTAAGAAAGGAGGGTGGAAAACCTAACAAAAGCACCATTGCTTTTGAGGTTGGTGGAAATGGTTGTTGAAGCAGTCCTATTTTAAAATCGTTATTTTTTATGATTTTTTTATAGGTTATATTGTAATCACTAACTTTATTGTATAATTAATTTATTCTTTCAACTTAATCTATTGGTCCCACATAAAGATAGTAATTGATAACACGAATTCGTTTATACTAAATTTAAATTCACTTAAAAACGTGTCGTGTCGTGTAAAAAAATTGATAGTTTTACTCCCAAAATATAGAAATTATTAATGTTGCTTGCTTGAATTCATTCACATAGTGTGTTTAGATGTTGTGTAAAAAAGGGAAAAGAATGGAACGTAATAGGAAGGTAATAGATTATTCGTGTTTGGCAGGATGGAAAGGATAAAAAAAAAAGGTAAGGAATGGTATGTATTACTCTTGTTTCTTTCCGAAACTTACACTCCTAATCGGAGTGAATGGAATATAAAATTATATTTTATGCAGTTTTTTAAAATTATATTTTATGCAGTTTTTTTATTTTACGTTTTATTATTTACACTCAGTTTTCTAATATCTCAAACAAAGGTTTTACTCTTCCTTTCCTTTCGTTTCTTTTCAATCATTATCATTACTTACACTTTCATTAATTATCCTTACATACACCTCGTCCAAACACACTGAGAGAGTGTTATAAATATAATCAATATTGAACTTCACAATTCACAAGTAAAATGAATAAAATGAAGTTTTATTCAAAATACAGTCACGTTTAATTCTAATTACTTATGTTTTTATTATTATGCCTACTTAACTTACGTGATTAAATTGTACAACCATTATAATCCAAATGGAGTAGTATTTAACTAATTTCTTTTTTATGTAGAATATGTTTTTATATTTTAATATTATTGGGATAACTATCCAAATCTTAGTTTGATTAGAAGTGAGATTTATTGGAATAACTATCCAAGTATTCTACATCGGTTAGAATTGTGGTTGTAAAAGAGTATTCTCTTATAAATAGACTTTAGGCCATTGTGGTTAGGTGGGTAAAACTCATCAACTCAGTTAACTAGTAAGGTGTAACTTGAATTTGAGTCTTGTGGGTAAGAGAGAGTTTTGGTAGTTTTTCCATGCAAAAAGTGTAGTCGTTGAGAGAGGGTTTTTAGAATTTTTCCGTTAAAAAACTGTAGTCTTTGGGAGAGAGTTTTGAGAGTTTTTCTATTCAAACCTGTAATCATTGTGAGAGGGTTTTCTACAATTTTGTCAGTCTAAAAATTGTAACATTTATCTAGTGAAGATCGTGGACGTAGGTTTATTGTTGAGAGGCCAAATCATGTTAAAAATATCGTGTTTTTTATTCTTTCTTTTTCTATTATTATTACTGTGTGTATTTTTATCAAATTTGAGTTTTAACAAGTGGTATCAGAGTGCTAACAAATACATCTTTTAAAAGTTTTATAAACACGTTTTAAACAGTCATTATCAAATATATCACAAATTTAGTTATTTTTAAGTATTTTTAGTTGCTAAACTTGTATTAATTATCAATGTCACCTGTGAACTGACCAATTGATTAGGCATATATGATATTATTAGTTTCATGTTAATAATATTTAACAGAAAACTCATACAATAGAGATATATAACTTTGTGAAAATTACTAAAATATAAATAATCGTCTTTTTTAATACGATATATAAATATATTATACGTCAGAGAGTCTAAGGTAAATCTCTCGATTATATTTAGATACTTAAGTCAATAAAAGAAGAAATAGGCGATTAATTTGACAGAATAACAATATGTATTATAAATATATGATAAATCATTAATATTGTTTTCGTTATTAAGAGATATTTAAAATTGTTTTTTAATTTTGAGCTCTGAAGTTGGACCATTAGTGTTTATCTGCTATATATTATTTGCTTACTTATTTAGATTTGATGAGTTAACGGTGTAAAAAAATCGGAATCAACGAATCAAAATTAGAACCGCTGCTTTTGGAATTGAAATTGTTGAAATGACCATGTCCAGTTCCGGTTTCATGAACCATGGAACCGTGAACTGCGGTTCGTCGTTTCGAACTGATGCTTCGGTTAATTTTTAAATGAAAATCGAATCGGAACTTGAATCAACAATTCGAAACCAGAACCGAAATCAAAACCGAACCGTCCTAAACCAGCTAGATTCAATTCCTATTCTATGGTTCACAGAACCGTAAACTGTCGGTTCGAAACCGATTTATACCTCTATGATGAGTCCTTTTATTTGACAAGGATATCTAAATCATTGTTATATACTATAGATAATGGTTTATAACAATAATACATAAAAATATTAGTAAATTTTGATCAATTTGTTCATGGCAATGTATGCATGAAAGATTCTTGTGATCTACATGCATGCATATATCATAATCATAAATTTTGGTACCACATTTAGTTATATTAACTACTCCACCAAAAAAAATTATTCTATTATTTTGGTAAGCAAAGAATATGTATTATATCCACCATACGTTGTTTTATGTAAAAATTCAATCTGATTTATCATTAATTAATCATTATTATCATCTTATAAAGAACGTATTGACCAACAATTTTCGTATTAAAAACATAATATTTTTGGAAGTTGTTTCGATTTTATTATACTAACAAGAGAATTTCGATTTTTTTAGCTTTAAATTTAATTCCAACACCATTAATTGTATGAGTTATTAGTCCACAGGTTAAATTTATATTGTTTGACCAACATATAATATAATTCAACTAAGATTGAACAACGTGAATGATGGATCCAAGAGCTTTTTTAAGAAAAGGATAACATTTCAGTTAAAAAATTCCGATGTACATAAAAAAACGAGTTAATAGAACATTTTAACCGCTCTCTCTCATACCGACAATGAAAAGAGAGAGAATTACAAGGGATGAAACGATAAAAGACGAAATTTTATAAATAGAGACGACAAAAAAGGGACCGCTTCCGCCGTAGCCGTACTCTTTAGATGGGTGAGTGAATGAGAGGCATTATTTTTTTTTTGGTAATCAAATTTTAGGGAATGAGTTGAGCTAACCTACAAACCAAAAACAGAGAGACGCTTTTCGGTTAGTCCTGGCAAACCGACAGGTTAGAACCTGTATACCTCCCCCAGCGTCACTACGGAGGATCGAACCCATGATCACAAAGAAAGAGGTAAAATGTCTTAACTGTTGAACCCATGGATGAGGGGTTGAATGAGAGGCATTGTTCACGTGCCATTTGCAGGTTTTATTGTTTATGGCGTGTTCGTTGAGGACACACACTGAATAAGATTCACTGGCAAAAATACAGCTTTCATTCAATTAAGACCACTCATTTCTCTGTTCATTTTTTATATAAATTTATTTATCTAAATATTTATTATTTAATTAAAACAATTCATTTAATAAAAAATTATAAAATTTTAGTTATCATCTACAACTAATTTGATTATATTTTTTAGCATTATTATTTAAAATTATCTATTAATTTAAACAAAATAAATATAAATTATTGAAGGATGGACAGTATCCATAAATATATTTGTGGCATAAATCACGTGGGACAGAAAGCTAATGAAATATAAGAAAATCAACGTGGTCAACAGGGACTTTTAGCTACGAGTCCTATCTTTAAAGAGACTCGTTGAGGCACAGGCTTGTAATCGTTCGATACAGTAAAAATAAATCTAAATATTTCATTTGTTCAGTAAAAGAGCATGAAAGCCAACAGGTCTAAGTTTGTATGCCTCTCTTAGCGCCGCTACGGCGTCAGCAATCGAACTTCATACTCTCAGTATATTGGCTGACCTTCTTTACCGCCCACGGACTAAGGGTATAGTCAACTAATCTATAATGTCAAAACCATGTGATTTTCACTTCTCGAGATGCAAAACTTTTTTCAGGATAATTTTCCATTTGGAAAGCCTACTGCTCATGTGACTATTTTTAAGTAAAGTGTTCCTTAAATCATAAAAAGTGGTCATTAAATGTACTTCACTAACAAAAAATGCATTGATATAAGACATTAAATTGTTAAATATCGATGTATTTAGCGGTCATGCAGACGTTAAGTCATTGATCATGTAAAAGTTAAGTGACCACGACCACGTGGTTATGATAAAAATAGTAATTATATGGTCTCTAAATATCAACGACACTATATAGAATATTTCTAAAAGTATGTTAGAGCTAACCCTATGGCCGTTTGCTCAATCTATAAATAAAAAACAATTTTTGAATAAACTTTTTGTTTCATTGTTTTAATTTATTTTTCAAGAACATTCACACCGATTTGTCATACTCGTGAAGTCATAAAATAAAATGTAAAAGATTTTTAATTAGAATAAGTAAATAAAAAGTGAATTAAGGAGACTTTTATAATATATATTACTAGAGCATGTGCAATAGTCAATGCACGTTCCTCTTTGCAGGATGCGTGGGGATAATGGTGCTAGACGGGCCTGAACCGCCGGTTTTGGGTCCGAACCGCTGGTTCACGGTTCGGGAAATTCTCGAACCGTAACCGGCCCGTCTTCCTGGCGGTTCCGGGCCGGTTCCGGGCCGGGTCGGAACCGCCGGTTCGGCCCGGTTTTTTTTTTTTTTTTTTTTTTAAAAATTATTATTTAAACTTTTTATTATTTTATTAATTATAAAAATTAATAAATTATTTTGTTAGTGGGTTAGGAATTAGTATTAGTGGGTTAGGAATTAGTGTTAGTGTGTTAGAAATTAGTGTT
>CANYCX010405027.1:0-29208 GCA_948193385.1 Breynia disticha f. nivosa | reverse complement strand
TTATAATACGAGAATTATGAAAATGGGCCGAGATTATTAAAAGATATTTATTTTTCTCTCTCCACGATTTTAGAAATTACGTGTATTTTATGTTTTATAATATAATATTAGAAAATTATGTTCTTAAAAATGAGTTCCACATTTATGTGATATGTAAATGTATGAATGACATTCGTATTCTCACACAGCCTAAGAACGACATTTGTATCCGCACACAGCACAACACATAGCACAGCACACAACATAGATCATATACCACACAGGTATACCAACGACCTCTTGGTTCAGTGGTAATGGGGGCTGAACATGGTAGGGCGGACCACGGTTCGATCCCCCGCAATGTCGATTGGAAGGGAAATGAACCTTAACCCCCAACTCCTTCCCGAACCAGATTAGTCTCGGCCCAATGGGTCGAGGATACCGGGGCTTGACCAAAAAAAAAAATACCACACAGGTCTAGAACATCCACAATAAATCAACCATTAGTTAATTAAGGCATATAACCTTAAACATATCACTTTCAACTCGATTCATCTATATATCTAGCAATCTCAAACATATCATTATAGGCCGATTATAATTACATATAAATAAGACTAAAGAATGTACTTTACTAATTGATTTAGTAAGCATAGAATACTTACACAAAGCATAGACTTAGTTATACGAAGCTTAGAATACTTACCTCAAAATACATGCCAAACTCGTCAAAAACACTGCTCCCTCAAAATCAAACCACTCGTCGTGCAGATCCTCCTATACAAAATTAAGCACAAATACGATGTTAATTCCCATTTTTACATTAATTTTACATTTAGAATAATCAAAATATAAGTGTAAACCAATTGTCAACTCTTTAGTAACTTTTCTCCATTCTCAACTCTTCTTAATACAACCAAATTATGATTTCCAACATCTAATCAGTTGCTAAGCATCAACTAATCATCCTACAACAATCTATCCTTCGAAACATCAAGAATTCTCAAGATTTCCAAAATCTCAAATTTGTTCAATCATGCTCAAATCATGGTAGTTTTGGTTTCTTCTTGATAAATTCATGATCTACAGCTAAAACCTATCAAAACCATACCAAAGACACCTCATTTTCACATCAATTTCAGTTCAAAATCATGAAACCATCTTTCAAAACCTAAAAGCAAAGAACTCACCTTTAGAGAATGATTTGGTTGTTACTCAGCTGTATTTTCTGTGTTTGTAGGAAGAGTTGATGATTAGAACACATTAAGATGACCTCTGGAAGTTGAGAGAGCGTTTGAGAAATGTTTAGAAGGTTTTTGAGTCGGTTTGAAATGTTTTTGGCCTTTTAAAACCTGTCCTGACTC
Organism: Breynia disticha f. nivosa; assembly: GCA_948193385.1. Taxonomy (NCBI): domain Eukaryota; kingdom Viridiplantae; phylum Streptophyta; class Magnoliopsida; order Malpighiales; family Phyllanthaceae; genus Breynia; species Breynia disticha. Next base: position 27,865 of record CANYCX010405027.1, on the reverse strand, counting down.
TCGATAATGTACGTTAGGGTTTAAAATAATGTATGTTAATCTGGAAATTCAATTCTAGAATTTTAGTTGAATAACATATGTTATTCCTAACAATAACTATTGTTTTTGCAGTTTACTGCATTTTCCAATTTTCATCTGATTCGATCTGAATCGATTTCATTTTAATCTGTTTTCCACTTAGATCAATTCCAACAAATTTCAGGGTGTTACACAAATGAAGATGGAAGCTAGAAATAATAAGTAAAAGTGTTGGGTCTTCCTAGACTTTAATAGACTTACACTTGGTTTCTTAATTGGATTGAGGTCAATGATGGTGTTCTCGCACTTTCGTCAATTAAGATTCCCTTTCAGAATGCTCAAAATTGCGTCCTTAAATCTAACAACTGTTCTACTTTCGTGATACACTAAAATAGGCAAGGAAATAATCACTTAGGCATTTCATCGAACACATCAAGGTCATTTGGTATATTTCTATCCAAACAAGCCCTACCTCTATTTGATTAGCTTCCTAAACCTAGGCTTTTGAAACTCCAAAACTAGCATTGAATGATACATAAATTGCAATCAAATTTCCTAAGCTAACAGTTGATTAGTTAAAATCTAATGCAAAACAATCGTAGCCTGCTACTACTATAGATTGTTTACATCAATTAACCAATTAATTCAGTCTTTTTATCACAATCGCATATACATTACAAGCAATCAATCACAATATATGGGTACTATCATTCATCCATCAACATAATAAAATAGACAACATTCAAACAAAGATAAATCCATTCAAGCACAAACCTCAAAATCCATTAAGTGAACCAAGCGTCAATTCTATTTACATGTTAGGAAAAACCAACAAAGTGTCTAGCTTAGCATGGATATAAACAAAAAAAAATAAATGTACTTAAAGAAGACATAACCACAAAGAAAAAGAAGTGAAGAAAACCCTTCGAAGCTCCCTTTCTATCGCCTGAAATGTCAGCCAAAAAGTCCCCTTTAAACCTTAAACACAACCCTTTTATGGCCTCCCTTCCAGCCCTTGTGAAGTATCGTAAATGCCCTAAGTTAACCCAGCCAAATTGAGGCCATTTTAGAATATTTAATGTGAGTCATGAGTGAGGATTTCCAGTGCCAAAATGTGACTCAAATATGTCACATACTTTTTGACCAAACATTCAAGCAATTTCAAGTGTCACGTTTGACCACTTTTCATTCTCCATTCGTGGTTCAATTCCACCACGTTGCTGATGGATCTTCTGATCATTTTATGCTGCCAATCTTGGAGTCACGAATGCCCCAATTGAACCCTCCAAATGTGGTTCCTCTTTGTCATGATCGTGACTGGTATCCTGCCTAACTTGCTCACTTGAATGAATCACATCTGGCAATTTTTGCTCCCTCATTCGTGGTCCACTTGATCACGAACTTGACCATTATTCTGGCCATCATTTTCACCATTTCCATGAGATCTTGTTTTCTCCTTCTTCCTTCCAAATTATGGCCCCAAGTCACTCTCAATTTCGAAATGATCTTGGCTCGCAAAATCGTCCATAGCAAGATCTCACAAATTTGTGCTCTGAAATGTTCCTATTCCGTACATAATCATTTCCATCCAAATCTTGGCAAAATTTCCGCATTCTTGAACGCACCTAGATAAAAACCCTATTTGATCCAAAGATTTGATAATCACTAGTTTTATCTATTGAAATATATCGAAAATCACCATAAAATGTATGAAAAGGGTTGTATAAATGGTCCTATCTCGTATGTGATGCACTCTAGAGCAAAATTTGAGGTACACCACCTCACTTTTGGAGAGAGATGCATGGAATTGGTGGGAAACAATTCCTGGAAGCCGGAGTGACCCGCCTACTCTTACTTGGGAGGAATTTAGGAGATAGTTTCGGAATAAGTACACCCTCCATTGTATTAAAATCAAAAGAAGGTTGAGTTCATGGAACTCAATCAAGGGACAATGACTGTTTTTGAGTATGAGGTGCAATTTATAAGGCTCTTTCGTTACGCACTGGAAGTGTGAAGCTCAAATTTTTAAAACAAATTTCCTAATTTGAACTCACTTTGTAATAAAAATAGAATTAAACATAAAACTTTCTTTATAAAACATAATTTTGCCCAAAACATATTTATAAACGCTCGTGGAAAACAACTTAGTTTGAAAATTTAACTCAACTACATATATACATAGTATATATTGTAAGGAAACCATAAATTAAAACAGACATCTCTAGAGCTGGACCTCACTCGTATATTGCAAAATGTCTCTGATTACAACTAATCTGGTCCACTCACAGCTACCTACAATTTGCACATCATTTAAACAATGAAAGTGGTGAGTATAAAGATATACTCATTAAGTAAATCACAATTCATTAAGAATAAATGAAATGCAGGGGAACAACGCGGGTCGTGCTGGACGAACACAAGGGCATGCTGATATCAATCTCCCAGACAACACGTCGTGCCAAATCAACACGAATCATGCTCAAGTATTATTTTCCCAGGCAACACGATCGTGCCAACTATGAACACGATACCGTGCTCAACATCTTTCCCAAATTACCCAGCAACACGAGAGTGTGCTGGACAACACGAGAATGTGCCAAGCTTCTATTTTAGCATTGAAATTTTTGATTTCATGTATATGGAGTTTTAATTATGTGCTTTCAACGATATACAATGCCAATATATCATACATGTCACATGTACATTCAAAACATGGTTTTAAACTCAATTAAGAGTAAAATAAATCAAGAAGCACAATATACTCACATATACCAATTCAAGCATACAAGCTCATATACATCTACTCAATCATAACAGCTCATCAACATAAATATGTCCAGCATGCCACAACACATGTATGCATTTCACACACACATTTTCCAAAGATGAATGCTCAGGGCTTACATATCTCCAATAACCGACCTCAAAGGCCACAACCATATAGGCCAAATATCGATCATAAAGACCACGACCATAAAGGCCAAATAACAACTTCGTCCACAAAGGCCATGACTTCAAAGGATCAAATATGCCCACACACATGCTCACAAAGCAAATCATATGCTTCCATAATCATCATAAATAACATATGAATAGCAACCACGTCATAAAGCCAATCGAGCATGCAAATATCATCATTTTAAAACATGAGCATATTCACACAATTCATAATTACATATGAATCAATCACATAAGTTCAATTCTGCCTTAATATCATTTTAAGCTATTTAAAGCTTTTAATGAATTATGGTTAAGGAAAAATCCCTAAGTGTTCTAACACTTATAAATTCAGTATCACTTATATCATAAGTGTACAAAATCACTTACCTCAAAACATGTGCAAGTTGCACCGCTTCCACCGACTAAACAATCATTTAGATCCTCCTAGACAAACAATCAATCCATACTTTATCATTTATGTAAACTCCTTCAATCTTACACATAATTCCATTGTTAACAAACTTATAATTCATCAACAAAATAAACTTCAGCAGCAATTTAACTCTACCATCCATTAACAACCTCAATAGCAACTCAAATCATCTCATTAGAAACTTATGTAAGCTCAAAGCTTACCTTAATTGACTTGGAAATGATTTTGTGCAAGAATTTGATGTTTCTTGTCAAATTTTGCTACTAAAATCAACTTCTAGGGTTTACTAATCAACCTGCTTACTTCCAACCTTTTTTTTTGACTGAAATGAATTGAGTCAATTGATTAGTTCATTTCAACTCATTCAACACGACTATGAGCACAGGTCGTGCCATTTGGTCGTGCTGTGATTTTCTTAGCACGAGTTCTTGATCTGTCGTGTACGATCTCATTCTACAATTAATTCGACAAGAGGGCATGCCAATTTTTCCAAAATAAGCATGAGGTCATGCTTGTTTGCACCATGAGCACGAGGCGTGCTACACGAGCGTGCTCACTGCTGTTTTTCATAATTCTTACCTAAATCAATTTGATTCGATCCTGTTTTAGTGTATTTCCAAAATATTTAATTTCTAATAATTTCTGGGACGTTACAGGAAGAGGTAGCTACTGACTAATAGAGGAGAGACTGCTTTGAGCGGGAGTTGCAAACGGACATTCACACCCAGATAGCAGGGAAGCAACCTGCCTATCAAACTCTGTTGGAGACTGTTATTAGGGTGGAAGAGTTAGAGGTCGAGCAGGGCCGACATGAGGGGAAGAAACAAAAGAGGTAAAGAGGATCTAGCTCTATCAGAGGAGGCAAGAGGAGCGATTCCAAACCCTCTCGAGTGTATACCAGAGGCTGTAGACATGTGGGAGGTGACTCTTAAGGTAAAGGAAAGCAAGCTATTAGGCATGCCCCTGCTAGGCAACAGAGCAGGGGTATGTATTCGGGTGGGGATGCTCTCATGGTATGCGACATCGCTCGACACTGTTACATAAAAAGGACAGATGAGAGGCTGAGGATCTCTGGGCAGATTATGGATACTACCTCCAGAGGTGGGGGAGCTTATCATGCAGCAGCTCTGCCTCAAACACGTGTATATGCTATGATAAGAGATGAGGTTGCAACCAATCTTAGTGGCATTATGGTAAGAACACTATACCTATTCATGTTATGATGATATACAGTGTGTTGGATGATTTATGTTGTACTTTATGATTGGTGAGAAAATCTTATCAATATTAGTAAGTTAATGAGAGTTGAAGCAAAGAGAAAACAACTATCTCATAATCATAAGTGACCGAACCAGTTAAGAGTGGAATTGTGAGTGGCAAATGAATTGCCGAAATGAGACTTGTGAACCTGGGGAGAAACCCAAGCAACTAACGAGAGTAAGAGTGACTTTTCCCATGAATTGGGAAAGTGATCTAGAGTGGTGTGTGGATTGAGTCCCGAATACAAATTGAAATGAGTAAACTTGACGATCCAAAAGACCGATTAAGCATTGTGTGAGTGAAAAATAAGGTAAAAAAATGAATACATGGGTAATGAAATAACCAATGTGGGAAAAAAATAGTGAATATGCGAGAGAAGATACAAAGAAAGAAAAATTAGAAGTATTACTTGGTGATGATATTGAGAGACTATGGTAAAGTATTTTTCCAAACCTATGTTATCAAGGGTCTGGACGCGTATTAAAGAGGCATGAAATAGCCTCATTCAGGACAAAACATAACCAAGCCCTGGCAAACACTCTCCCAACCCTAAAAACACATTCCTAAGTTTCTTTAACATCAAACCTACATACAAACTCGTGGATTTCAACATCAAAACAGCAGATCAATTCCTTCATCGGATTCTATCCACATTAGAGTTTGAGGCAAGGAAGAGGAAAGGTAAGATCCTCTAAATCTAAGTTGCAATTCGTTCAAAATGAGATTGTAAATAGTATGGTTTTGTTGGGTTTTCAACATAGTTACTAAAATTTAAAAATATTTAATAGAAAATATGAGGATTTGTGGGAGATTAAAGAATTTACGGTTTTGGGAAATTTAGGGATTTTGAGTAATTGGTTGAGTAAATGAGAAATTAAGACTAGAATATTGTATATGATGTGAAATGTGTCATTACTTGTGTAGGAGGCGACATTCAAAAACTTTATCAGAGTTGAGCGCCTAGCCGACTTCATAGACTCAAGGTAAGTGCACTTTTAACGCTTACCGTTGTAGGTTTTGCCTCTATATGGTTAAACATTTTTTATTAATGCTTTATTGTTAAATTAGTAGTGGAAATGTGTCAATAAAGAGCTTGAATGCTTGAATGAATTGTATGGATTGCTTGGAAAATTTGTGTGAGTTTTCTTAAAGGTAAGTACGTTATGAAAAGAGATGTATTTGTGAATTATGTGGGAAATAAGAATGAATGCTTGATGGTATGTTGAGATGATTTGAAATATGAATGGTATTTAGGAATGATTTATAAATTGATGTATGAATTGAAGTGATTTAAGATTAATCACCATGAATGGGTGAGTTTGCTTGGAATATTCAAATATATGATTATATGGGTTTGAATAACCATATACCCGTTATGAGAGTTTTATTATGGATATGGTGATGGACTTCTATGGGTTGTGAATGATGTTGTGCTGGCTTAGGCCACGAGTTGTCCGTGTGTGGTATGTGTGGTTATATAATTATGAGTATTGTGATATGATGAGTTATAATGCAAATGGTTCATGTGAGTGTTAAACTCTTTGAGAAAAGTGTTGATTATTTATAAGAATATTGCCTTAGGGCATGTTATGGTTATTATGATCAACTCATATGAGTAATGAATGATGTGGAACATTCATATGTTCTTGATATTGTGGAATTGTGAAATGGAATTTAAAAATGCATATTTGGCATTCATTCACGTCATTATTGGCATTTGCATGGCCACGATTATATGTTCATGCTTTGAGACGGTAAGGGGGAAGGCAAGATGTTCTTCTTCAGAATGCGGGTTGTTCTTCTGTATGATAAAATAGGGGATTAGCCAATTGTGAACAAAAGACCATGCCTCGTATTGTCGATGTAAAGAGGTATTTATCCCTAATGAGATTCTATGGCGGGCAAGAGCTAGTTGTCGGGTTAGGCTTGAAGAAAAAGCGAGCAAAAGCTCGACTTATGAATGGGAAGGCGATATATTCTTTCCCAGAAGGCAAGTTGTTCTTCTGTATAAAAAAATGGGGGATTAGACCAATTATGTGGAATGAGAGAGAGATCTCTAATGAAAGAAAAGGGAGAGAGCTCTCTAGTTGTGGATGGTTGTAAGACCCCAGGGCATATTGTGTGGAAATGAATGTATGTGGACATTTAGTATGATATGAGTTTGACTTGTGATTGAGCAATATATGTGTCATTGTATGAGTTTTATGGAATGAGTATGTGTCGTATGGCTTATGTGGAGTTCTGTTAGGTATAAAGATTTGGATGTTGATTGGTTTTGGAATGATGGTAATATGTTGTATATGTTCTTGAACGAATATGAGTATGTAGACATTATAAATGTTTGATTTTGATGAGAGCTAAGGATAGTTGGTATGATATGTGTGAATGTGATTAACTTAATACGTGTGCGGATGTGTTCTGCAAAGGAATAACGTACGTTAAGATGAAATTTAACATATGTTAACTTGATGTAAAACTTAACCCAAGAGGAAAAAGAAACATTAAGGTATGTTATTTTGACAAATAACGTACGTTAATGATGATTAACATACGTGACCCTAGTGGTAGCATAAGTTATTCTTGTGCTGGAAAATGTAAGGTTGTGCTGATGAATAACGTACGTTAGGGCCATTTTAAACCTACGTTACTTATGTCAAGAAACCTAGTATTAACTAGAATAACGTACTAATGCATATTTGAAGTATGTAAGTGATCTAGGATGAATTCTCTAGCAACTAAGCACCTAAATGAATCGTATTTAACATGGAACGTCGTGCCATCTTGTGACGCCCAAATTTAAATACCATCTCATAATTTATTAATTATTTCTATCAAGAAATGGTACCCACACTTGAACATCATTTTATTTTAAGATGAATATAATTTAAATAAAATACAAATAATTTAAAATAGGAGAAATAAAAATTTTAATTCATTTCAAATAAATTCTCACATTTCATTTCATCAAATCATTTACAGAGTTTGAGAAAGCCAAGACCAATACAATACGAAAATTTACAAAATATTACAGGTTATGAAATAAAAACTGGAAAAAAAATATTATATTAGTCATAACCTCACAAAATACAATGCACTATGTATGATTTTTCATGTACAGGGAAAATTTCATACTCAGTGCACCGCCCACCTTAAATTCTCTTACAGTAAATCCGAAACTTGTAGAGCAAGGAACCACCTTTCGCTCACAAAATTATCTTTCCTAAATTTTTGCCGAGCGAAGCAGGCAATAAACGCGTGAGTTGTGAAACTCAGTAAACAACACTACCATAAAGGTCAACTTTCATTCAATTATATGTTTAATCATAACATATAAATAAATATATGTATAATCTTCCATCCATGTCACTTAATATAATAAAAATAATAACAACGACAAGTGAACAACGAAAAGAAAACATATCAGAATATTTTTATTTCCTTAATCTTCATATTAAATTCAAATTATATATGTATATTTATATATATATATATATATTAATGATATAGGATATATCCACAATTCATATATGATTAAACATTCTCAACAATTCAAAAACATACCAATACTCAATCATCTATCCAAAAATCACACTTATACACATTACATCACAACATTTAACTAAATCAATTCTCATACTTCACATACAAGTAATCAATAAACAATGAAAGTTGTACTCGCGTTGTTTACCTTATAAAAACACGCCTAAGCTTCCGGCCTCAAACTTCCCTCTCCGGGATTTTGACTTCTATTTCATAATTCATACATTTTACATTAATATCTCATTCTTAATTCAATAAATTTAAGAATGAATACTCATTTACATATTTGATAAATGTGTTTATTTTAACCTCATTAATCACATTTTTCACCACTCTATCTTTCATTAATATTTTTTTATAAATATTTCTGTTGATCATAAACTTGTAATTTGGGTTAATTTATATATATCTCCTCTTTCAAAATTTTCCAACATCTTCAATCTAATTACATGAACTCAGATTCTTACACTCCTCTTCAAACACCACATTTCATTCAACTCACCCTAGAACAATCCTTCTCATTTATTTCCCCATCCAATTTATGGTTCCATGAACCTCATCAATGTCCAAAAATTATCTCCTAACCAACAAAACACAATTTCCAACCTAGACTAACAAAATTCAATTTTCGTCACTTTAAACAACCCAACCTTAAGCACAAATTTCAAGTACCTAAACCACAAATTATCACCAAAACTTGTTACAAATGGATAGAACATACATTAAGCTCTTTAACAAACCAAATTTCACTCAATTTGGAGCTAAATTCAAAGAGTTATATCATTTTAAACTTAGGTAAGAAAACCATACGGGATTTGAGTTTAAGTTCAAGAAATCTTACCAAATTGAAGGTTCCCTACTGAATTTCAATCTTCCAAAATTCCAGAATTTGCTATGGAAAATGGGGTCTTGATTTAGGTTGATTAAAAGAAAGAAAAATGAAAGACGAAGAAGAAAGGGTTGAAGGTAGTTTGAGGGAGAGAAGGAGAAAGAGAGAAGAAGAAAGGGGACAAAGAAAAGTGGGAGGAGGGAATTAGGGAGATTGGTAGGGTAAGTGGAATGTAGTGGGGTAAAAGATTTGATTTTTAGTCGTCTTGGGTCTACTATGCTTTGTAATTTATTTTACCCCGACTCAAAATAATTTTCCGATTTCAAAATTCTCGAAATTTATAATCTTAATAACATTCTCTCAATCTCCCCATTATTTATTTCTTATCAATTATCTATTTAAATGAACGCAAAGAATTTAACTAACCCTCCTTTCGTATTAATATATTTTTTCGTCGTTTCCACTTTCACGATTGACTTAAAAATTTCAGATTTTTAATTTGTAAAAATTTTACATTCTTCAATAAATTATTAATTAAAATAATTCGCAAAAAATTTCCCGGTATTTTATTCGTATATATATTTTTAATATTTAATTTAAATACGACATTTTTACGAAATTTTGGGGTGTTACACATGTGGGAATTAAAGCATGAACACGACATCCTGTTCCATGAGCACGCTCCGTGATGGCCGAAGATTCCCCAACACTTCATCTTAACAACACTAGGTTTATCACTTACTGAGTCTTTTAAATACTCACCTCTATATGTTGTTTAATGTTGTGCAGAGTGAAAGGGATTTGTGACGGGACAATAATTTCGGCAAGGCTAAGCGGTGCTATACTGAAGAAGGTCGAGCTCTTAGTTTTGGGTTTTGTTTATGTTGTATGTCTATGAAATGGTAGTATAGACAAAATGTACCAACATGGCATGTAAATCGTTTTCCATTGCTTCCACGTTTCGATTCTTATTTTGTATATGGCCAACATTGGTTTTATTAAATGATTTGAAAGCTATACTTTTACTCTCTTATCTCTCATACTTATCTGTTTAAAAAAAATGGTTGCCAAAAATCATAATTTATTCGAAAATGAATTTAACGAAATTAGGTTTCACATTCAATTGTTGTGAAATTTACCTTGAATAGATTTAGTCTATAGGACTAGTCTAATTTTTAGGCTGATAAATCTCGAAGGAAGATTTAAATTGAGAGAATGTGTCTCATAATACAAAGTGACAAAACATAAAAGTGTTTAAACTTTGTGAGTTAAAAATGGATCGAGGTGAATGTAGTTATTCTTATTTGTGTATTAGTAATACACAAGTGGCTAGAATTAAGTAATCTAGCACGATAAGAATAATTTATGAGTTAACTTTGAAAATGAGATTTCAAGTAACTTTATCAAGAATTAGTTAGACTTGATAACGAGTTTTGTATCCATATTTGATTGTATAGAGAAAAACGATTAAGTATTGTACTCTATGTTAGTCCACATATAGTATGTCTTGAAGGGAGATCCATTCTGCCCAAAACTCTAAGTTCTTTCTTCCTTCATACACATGCCATCCAACACTTAACATCTCAAACACCTTCTCAATCACTTGTACTTTCATCTTATACACACATAACATAACAAATGATCTTTAGGCACATGATTAATACACTTAATCAAGATTAGATCCACAATCATAATCAACCACACAAGCATCAATTCATCATTTCCATAACCCTAACATAGCTCATATTCATACCATAATTCAAACACATTCATTTCCCATATAATCAACAACATGTATGCAAAAATGAATGCAAATGTAATGCTAATGCAATTACACACACACAAATGCCCCGGGGTTCATTCATTCTTTTTCTTTTTAGAAGGATCCTTCGTGAGCACCCTCTCCTTAATTACCGACGGTGAGCAGCCGCTCCTTTTTTTTGTTTTGTCTGATTTCCTAAGGTTTTCACCCGTTTAAGCACCCGCTCCCTTATCATTTTTAATTCTATGGATTTCTCCCATGTGAGCACCCGCTCCCATATCATTTTCAATTCATCATGTACACACATCCATACTCATGTGATGCTATGCATGACATACCTCAATGCAAGCAAGCATTCCAAGTTCCGTTCCAACTTTCCATAGGCCACATGTTTAACACAAGTTTACATCTCACAACCCACTCATCACACATCAAAATCAATCATACATAACTCATTTATCGTATTCTTAAGGCATATAATTGAACTTATACAAACCATGCAACACATGTATAACCAATCATTCATAACCAAAACAACACATATAAAATCAACCATTTATAAACCATACACAGTAAAGTAAGTGTCAAATGCACTTACCTCGGGCTCTAAGACTCGATTCGTTGCCCGATTCTCGAGTCGGGTTCTGAATGCCAACACCTACACACATTAGATCACATTTACCATCAATTAACACACTTTATACCTAATTCCCACATACTATACTGATTTTCCTCAAGGCCCCAAATTTCCCTAAAACCCTAATCTCTTCAATCTCACCAAATCTTATGTTTTCGGGTTAAAGGTTTATAGAATCGTAATCTCCTATGAAAACCTATCAAAACCCTACCAAATGCACATGTTTTCAGCCAAATTCCAGCTTAGAATAAAGAATTACCTTACCTCCTCTTTCCTCCAAAAACCCTAGTGTGAAGGATTCTAATGAGAGGGACAAATTTGTTGTTAATCTGTGGTAATGGAGGTGTTTATCGATAGGTTTGGTGGTTGGGAGACCTTCAGATGATGGTTTGAGAGTGTTGGAAGAGTTTGAGTGGTTGGAGGGAAGTTGTGGCTCGGTTTTGGTTGTTTTAAGTCATTTAGTGACATATCCGGATAACGTATGTTTATTTTTACAATTAACATACGTTAGAAAAATGCATATTCTGGGAAGGGCAGATAGAATAATGTATGTTATTCACTCAGATAACGTACGTTATTCATCCTACACATTGAATAACGTATGTTTAACAGCAAGTTAACGTACGTTATTTGACTGCAGTCTACTGCACTTAACATTTTCCGACCTCTTTCAATCCCGAACATGCATAACTCTATACATACATGCTTCCAACTTATCCTAAACTTATTCTAACACAGAATGGGCATTTTTTGGGGCGTTACATTTTGGCTGGAGGAAATGGGGGATTGGAACAAGGGTTTAGTCTTTTTTCTTTCTCCTTTATGTTCCTTTTCTTTACTTGTTTTTGCTCTTTCACCTAGCCATATTAAGCTAAGGTTTTTGTTGGGTTTTTCTTGGATGTAAATAGAATTTATGCTTGGTTTCTTTATATGATACATTGAGGTTTTATGCTTGAATGATTTATTTTTCGATTGATGAGTGTCTACCTGATGATTTTATGGACAAATGATAGGGTAGACAATTGTGATTGATTGCTTGAAGTGTACCTATCCTCTTGGAATAGAAAGAGTGAAGTAATTAATTAAACCTTGCGAATAATCCATAGTAGTGACATGCTAGGATTATATCTCATTGTGCTTTGATTAATCGACTGCTAATTTAGGACATTTGATTGCAATTGCTGTATTATTTGTTGCGAGTAATCCTATCCCGGAGTTGCGAAAGCCTAGGGATTAAAAGGCTCGGTCAAGTGGTGTTAGAGCTCAATTGGATAGAAATATACCCATTGACTCTAACATGTTCGATGAAATGCCTAAGTGACTATTGCCTTGTCTAGTTTAGTGTATCATGAAAGTAGAACACTTGCTAGTCTTAAGGACACAATTTTGAGCATCTCAAAAGGGACTCTTAATTGACGATAGCGCGAGAACACTGTCATTAACCTCAAGTCATTAAGTAACCAAGTGTAAAATCTATTGAAGTCTAGGAAAGCCCATACTTTTAGTTCATTGTTGAGTCTTTATTTTAGTGCTTGTTTTATATCTCCTTACGCAAATGAAAAACCCCAAAATCGAATTTATGTTTACAACTTTCTTTTATTTTATTTACGGCATTGAATCAATTTAAATACGACATTCCTCGAGAGATTCGATCCCGGGAGGCATACTTCTGTGGTAAAACTACACCGATCTAGTGCGCTTGCTAGACACCGGTTAGTGAATTTATAAATGCAAATACTATGGAAAGCTACCCTAGTATTTAAGTTCTGTCAAATACCGAAAGCGCAGTCCTGGAAAAGGCTAAAAAGTGGACTGAGGGAAGGTGCTTTGTGCACTGAAGATCGAAGTTTTCATGTGATGTATGCGTTCATAAGTTGAGATTACATCACAACACTATTGATTATAGTGTGTATAAGCCGACCAATGAATGGAAAATGATTAAATTGAAATTGATCTCAATTTTCCTTATGTGAGACCCAGTAGTAGTAGTCAAGAGGATTTCTATAAGTTCCCTTCTTACTTTGATATTATTGTGAAGCATGCATCATATGTTTAATTTGATTAGTTGTATAAATAGGCTACACTAGCTACGAGTGGGCAAACATTAACTCTTTGGTTAGATGCTATGACATATGGTGGATCAATAGTAAAGGAGAAAGATTATTTCTGAAGATATCACACGAGTTCATATAACGTAGGGCCCAAATTACTGTGTTCTCGTGGGAAATTTTATTAACGTAGTTAATCACTGGTTCTTAAGAGATATCTAATTAGTATTTATGACAAGATTTCGTGAGATCAAAGCGAGTTGAAATCGGTGATATTAGGAAAGTAATCTAGGGAATAATCACATTTAGCTAAAAATAGAAAATAGCGAGTAATCTTCTATTATACTTGAGCTGCTTAACCCCCAGAAGCTCATTTCGTTGAAGGTCGCGCACCCTCACTACATTAGATGGAAAACGTTCCCTAAAGAGAGAATTTGTACTTGCAATCGTCATGTGCGAGTGGTAGATGAAAGGATAATTTATTCCGCCCATGGCGTTTGAGTCGTCGAATAAATATAATTAATTTGAAGGACTTAATTATGGTTTATTCGATAGAAGGATTAAATTAGAAGCAAATTTAGTTTAGGGACTAAATTGCAATTTTCAGTGGAAAGATACCTATTCACCAAATGATACCTATCTCTCTATATAAGGACATTCTCACCTTACATTTGAGTTAGTTTTTTCCACACAATTAACTACCAAATTCAGATTTCCTTTATGGAGTTTTAGAATGAGAATTCTAATATTTTCTCTCTCGGTGATCAGATTCCGGTGTAGGATCGGAGCGAAATATTGCCCATATCTCGACGCGTCTGCGGATACGAGCGTACCCTCAACGAGGTATCGTTCATCTTCCACTACATCGAACAGAATTCCAGGTTTGCGTTTTCTGTTCGTTTTATTTCCGCTTTAATTAATTATTAGTTAATTAATTAATATTTATGTATATATGTTATATATGCGATTTCTTTCACTTTTTATTGTACACATCTTTTATATATGTCAATATAGAATTTATAGAACTTATTTTTATCACACCTAAATTAAGCTAAAAAAATGTGTTGAATTTATAAATTTATTAAAATCACTGTTTCTACTAAATCAGTTGCTTATTTTAAGTTTATACTCCTTTAAAGTTGTCTCTTAATTAAAGCTTAATTGAAATACATAGTACCGTGAGTCTAGTATAAAAAAAGTCTTTTAAAACAATATTAAATTTAATAATCATATTAAAAAATTTAAATAATCTATAATTACCATAATTAAATAACTAATTCTGAAGAAACATAAATTACTGTAATGATTCATATTTCATACTGCTAAATTTAGTTGTATATATTTCTTTGTTGGTAATCTTTTAATTCCCTCATTAACGTTGAGACATATTGAATGCTTAATTTGAACTTGAAGATTTAAGTATAATAAATAACAATTTAATTAAATAAAATATTTGTATGAATGGCTTAATATTTAGCGTGTAATGAGTTTGAGGGATTTGTTGTTTGGAAAACAGAACACCTGTCTCACACAAAACACACACACACAATAGTATTGCGAAAATCCCATTTCTCTTGTGTCGCCGCCACTTCCACCTCTTCCCGAGCTGGATTCGTCCCCTTTTCTCTCCCTCCGCCGCTGGTTTAGCGGTTTTGTTGATTAGCCCTCTCTCAGATCCAATTCCCTTCCTTTCTTCTTAGGGTTTTGTATATAATGGCTTTAGGAGATTTGATGACCTCTCGATTCTCCTCCTCTTCCTCTTCGGTCCCTATTTCTCCTCCTCCGCTTGTTTCCAATCGTTACGACGTCGTTTACTCACAGGAGAATCTTAATGCTAGTAGCAGTGGCAATAGTAATAGTAACATTAATGTTGATAGTAATTATTCCTCCTCTGCTGCGGCCGCGGAATTGAGGAGGGAGAGTGAGAGTGGCGGTGGTGGTGGTAGTGCGAGTAGTAGTAGTGGAAGTGGGTGTTATAATGCCAGCGTTGCGTCGAATATTGGTGGTGGTGGTGGGACTACTACTTCTAGTACTACCGCTACTACTACTGCGATGGCGTATTTGCCGCAGACTGTAGTATTGTGTGATTTGAGGCACGAGGCTTTTGAGGCTTCTGTTTTGCCTTCTGGTCCTTCGGATAGTGGGATTGTTTCCAAATGGCGGCCTAAGGATCGCGTAAGTCATACCTATTTCGTGTTTATTGCTTGCGTTGTGGTGCTTTCTGAAGAGAAACATTGTATTATAGTGAATTTGATGGTGTTGATGTTGTTTGTTGTACTGCTGGAAATTATAGATTGAATTAAGGGTTTCGTAGTTTCTTCTTTTATGGATTACTTCTTATTCTTTTGGAGGGTTCCTTCGGATTTTATATGTTATGATTGGATTGAATTGTATAGTTAATGTTCCATTTTGGGCATTGAGTTTTATCTAAAAAAGCTGGGCTTGTTAGTGGATTGTGTAATTTGAAAGGGAAGAAGGAATAGTTATGTTAGTGATTGTTAAGTTGAGCTCTGTGGTAAATCAGTTGATTGTACTATAATTTGATAGTTGATTGATGCCCTACAGAGTTCTATGAAGAGAGGATGGTGTGTTTAAAGCTGTTTAGAAATTCACAGGGAGAATAATACTTACCCTGTTTGTATTTGCTAGCAAACCATGATTTGGAGTACTTTTAATGTGATAACCACAAGTGCGAGGAGATTTTACAAGTTAATTGAAAATTGTAATTACGTTGGATCATAGAAAATGCTGTAGTGTCCAAACATTTTGATTGCCCTTTTTCAATTATGATATTGTCTCATTTGCTCTATTCTCCTTTCCCTTTCCCTTTTGTTGTTCTGGTTTTCTTTGGCCCTATTTTTTTTGCAAGTATTCATTATGAAAGATATGTAAAAATGGAAAATTTATGTTGGTTTATGTTCTCGTTTAACTTTTAACTCCTTTTGCAGATGAAGACTGGATATGTAGCACTAGTTTTATGTTTAAACATCAGTGTTGATCCACCAGATGTAATAAAGATATCACCTTGTGCTCGAATGGAGTGCTGGATAGGTGCATTTTCTCTACTTTTGAGTATTCTATTGTGTGCATGATTATGTTTTTTAATGTCTAGTCTTTTCTGCCAGAAATGTAGTTTTGACATGCGCTTTCCAGTTCAAAGCTTAAATGAAAGCAGACATTGTTTAGTTTCTGATTTGTTTTGGGAGAATGCTTCGAAATTGACTTTGCCTCTTTTCTAAAACTTGAGTTTATTTGTAAAATTTTGTACTGTGCATTGTTGTGGAAGGCAAGCATCAATATATGCCAATTCATTTTCTTTATTTATCATATACAATCGTTAGTTAATTTCATCTATTTTCTTTACATATTTATGTGAAAAAGCAGTCTTCTTGCTCTGGATTTTAATGGATGGATTTTGCTTTCTAATAAATTTGTCTCTGCATTTCTGTAGCTGTTTTATGTGTGAGTTATGGAGGTGGAGTGCAATTGATTGTGCAAGTATCTATTTTATGATCAGAACAATACTGTGTCTTAATGATTTAGTATACTTTCTCTTCGGCAGATCCATTCTCAATGGCACCTCAGAAAGCTCTTGAAACTATCGGAAAAAACTTAAATATTCAGTATGAAAGGTGGCAGCCCAGGGTGAGAAACTTTCTCTATGTGCATTTCTTGTTATATGTGTATTTAATCTTTTCTCAAAGTTGCTTGTTTGTGCAAGAGCAGGCTCGGTATAAGGTTCAACTTGACCCTACTGTTGAAGAAGTGAAGAAACTTTGTAACACCTGTCGGAAATATGCCAAGTCTGAGAGAGTTTTGTTTCACTACAATGGACATGGTGTTCCAAAGCCAACAGTTAATGGCGAAATCTGGCTGTTCAATAAGGTTTTCAGCTAACTCTATAATCCATTCCTTACTTCTGTTGTATTTCTGTTTTCTATGTCAAGACAAAATTTGTATGCTCTTACTAAATTTGGTGCAGAGTTATACACAGTACATTCCCTTGCCTATCAGTGATCTTGATTCCTGGTTGAAAACACCCTCAATATATGTTTTTGACTGCTCTGCTGCTGGGATGATTGTCAATGCCTTTGTAGAGGTGAGCAGAAGCTTTGGCATCAATGATATTTTCTGGGCTTTTATTAATGGATGGTGGAGTCATATTTGATCTTCTTATTCTTTTATATCTGATTCAAATCTTATTACTGGAACATGTTTTGATAGCTGAATGAATGGAATGCTTCTGGTTCCTCTGGGTCCCCGAGGGATTGCATTCTCCTTGCAGCCTGTGAAGCGCATGAGACACTTCCTCAAAGTCCTGAGTTCCCTGCAGATGTGTTTACTGCTTGCCTTACCACTCCTATCAAGATGGCATTGAAATGGTGATCCTTCAGCTTTCTTTAGTAAAATTTGGCAAGAAGATGGGGTCGTTCAAATATGTTTGCTTAAAATGATTGAGGAATGATTATTAAAATCTCAATTTTTTGTTCTCAGATATTGGTGAATTCTTTGTGATGAGAAGCATTTGCAACTTAATTTTTGTCATAGTATTTAACCAATTTATTTCTGCAACTTTTATTCTACTTTGTAGCTTTTCCTTTAAATTTGGTAGGTGGCCAGTGGTGCTAGTTATTTTTATTTTGTCCTTATTTCTACTGGTTCAGTGCTGGCTTTAGGCAAAGCACTGTCTATAATTTCCAACTATTTGAATAGTTCTGTTAGGCTTCAGGAACAAGTGAAGTAAGTTTTGCGGTTTATATCAGTTGTCTCTTTGACGGCTTTTTCATTATCATGCTTGATGATATATCAATTCTGTATTGCTTATACCTTTTTGTAATGTCTTGTCACCTTTCCTAGGTTTTGCAAGCGTTCTTTACTTCGCGAATCCTTTGATGATACACTGATAGATAAAATTCCCGGACGGCAAAATGACCGTAAAACACTTCTGGGAGAACTGAATTGGATCTTTACAGCAGTCACAGACACCATTGCTTGGAATGTTCTACCACATGGTAGCTGTTATTAGATAATAGTAAATTTATATTACTGCATTGTGTATTCATCTGCAAATTTATCTTTTTCCCCTTTCTGTTGGTAGATCTTTTCCAGCGGTTGTTTAGGCAAGACTTATTAGTTGCCAGCCTGTTCAGAAACTTCTTACTTGCTGAGAGAATTATGCGCTCAGCAAACTGTTCCCCGATCTCTCATCCGATGCTGCCACCGACCCATCAACATCATATGTGGTACTGGAATTCAGGCTAAGGAAATTGTATTATATGTTCATAAATTGTTTTGTGCTGAATTTTTACAAACATATACTGCAGGGATGCTTGGGATATGGCTGCTGAAATTTGCCTCTCTCAGCTTCCATCACTTGTTGAGGATCCTAATACTGAGTTTCAGGTAGTTCTTTTGTGCATAATTCATGCTTTATTGTGATATTTATATGATTTAAAGGCATTTTTTGGTTGATCTTCCTGTTGGAAGATTAATGCATGTTTTTTGTGTAGTTATTTATTACATACTATAAAATATTTGTTGTTGTTTTCTTTTAGCCAAGTCCTTTCTTCACTGAACAATTGATGGCTTTTGAGGTGTGGCTGGATCACGGATCTGAACATAAGAAACCTCCAGAGCAGTTGCCCATTGTTCTTCAGGTTTTCCTTTATTTTTAAGTTCTTTAGTATTTGTTCAGAGCAATCATTGGGTCACTGTGTTAAATGTTGCAATTGCAGTAAAATCATATGACATTTTATGGATAGTTTGGGATACTGTATTATGCGGACATGCATTGTTTGTTATTAAGATACTGAGAATTTGCATTAGAAATGCATGCGATATGTCGTACCTTTAGTTTCTGACATTTGTAGCTGCTGAACATATTACACTGCTCATTAAAAAAAAAAGAAATTGCTTGGTGTTGTTGGCACTCTTTAAGTCATATGACATATGTACTAGCATTTCTGTATACTAATTGCAAGTTTGCTACTGTTATCAGGGAAAATTATTTAAATGTTCTCACTCAAATATTTTTTTTTTTCCATAAATTCAATTTAAACTGGTAATTCGCCTTGTAGACTTGCTATGAGAAACTGAGTGCTGTGTTGTTTTGGATTTTGCGTCAATACTTTTGTATCATCAGGACCATCTTGTTACCAGTTTTACATTGTCTTATCCACAGGTTTTACTTAGTCAATGTCATCGGTATAAAGCTCTTGTGCTCCTTGGGAGATTTCTTGATATGGGACCCTGGGCTGTAGATCTGGTACTTGTCTATTATTTCACTTTGGATGTGATTACTGTTTGATCTTACTCAGTGTGCAGTATGAGTTTGACAACCTTATTGAATTGGCTTTGCATTTTACAGGCATTATCTGTTGGAATATTTCCATATGTTTTGAAGCTATTGCAAACAACGACACCAGAACTGAGGCAAATTCTTGTGTTCATATGGACAAAAATCTTGGCTCTTGACAAGGTAAATTTTGATTTGTATGTTATCAACAATTTCATTTGGAACTATACGGTGCCGTGTATCTAGATTGATGGATTTCAAATCTCTAGTAAAATATCCAGTCCTGGTTTTACAAACAAAGAAGAGGGAACAGCTGATGTCGAGAGCAGTCACTGATGTGAACATCCCTATGTTTCATAATTTTTTGAAAAAGAAATTGATGTTCCTGCAGTTACTGTTTTGTCACCGTATCTTCTGGAAAAGTAAATTATGTGATAATTGTCGGGCAAACATAAAATGACATTTTATTTAGTAAATATTAATGGTGCATTAATGTTATGTTGAGCGTTATGTTTTAAGATTTGCTTGCATTATTGATTCATTACAATGAAGAAATGTAGAGAATATTGTTCACCTTTCGCATGAATGTTTTCAACAGAACATGAACAGTAAAAGCACCTTGAATATATTAGGAAAGTTGTTTTGAAATCTCTATTTTTTCTCAAAGAATAAAATTTCAATATTTGTCTACATGCCAATTGGCTACTGCCATTACTCATTTTAGTCACTAGGTTATTGGATCTGAATATTGTTTTCCATGTTGCTCGTGTTTTCTTTTTACCACGTATCTCTTTATCTAGGGATACTGATGAAGTTTCTTTTTTTTCGTGGACTACAGTCTTGCCAAGTTGATCTTGTCAAGGATGGAGGGCATACATATTTTATAAGGTTTCTTGATAGTATGGAAGCCTTTCCAGAACAGCGTGCAATGGCTGCATTTGTTTTGGCTGTCATTGTTGATGGTCATAGACGTGGTCAAGAAGCCTGTATAGAAGCTGGTCTAGTCCATGTTTGTTTGAAGCATCTTCAGGGTTCAGCAAATGATGGGCAAGCGGAACCCTTATTTCTTCAGTGGCTTTGCCTCTGCTTAGGAAAGCTCTGGGAAGATTTTGCAGAAGCTCAAGTGATGGGTTTATTGTCTGATGCTCCTGCTATATATAAGCCTCTGCTATCTCAGCCTCAACCAGAGGTTTGTGCCCTTATTTATATCATCATAGAGATTTGGTCCCTAACGTAGATGCAAGTTTTTTAATTTTTATTTTTTCCATATTCTCTTGGCACAACCATTTCTATCAGGTTAGGGCTTCTGCTGTATTTGCGCTGGGTACTCTACTTGATGTTGGTGGAGATGCTTGCAGAGACGGTATTGCAGGAGAGGATGACTGTGATGATGATGAAAAAATTAGAGCTGAAACTAGTATTGTTAGAAGCTTGTTAAGTGTTGTTTCAGATGGAAGCCCACTGGTTAGAGCAGAGGTTGCAGTAGGTTTGTGATCAGTTTTTATTACCCAATTTCTATTTTTCGTTCACAACTGAAACTGATTGTTTGTATATTACAATTTACTGCCATGGCTTAACTGGTTAACTTCTATGTCTCTTGACAGCTTTAGCACGCTTTGCTTTTGGCCACAAGCAGCATCTGAAATCAATTGCAGCTGCATATTGGAAACCTCAGTCGAACTCTCTCCTAAATTCTTTACCTTCTTTGGCTCATATAAAGGCTGCAAGCGGAGGATATACCAACACAAGCCAGTATACTCCTCATGCGAGTATTGTCTCATCCCAAATTTGCCCTTTGACCAGAGTTGGGAATGACAGTCCTTTGGTAGTTCGAGATGGAAGAGTCTCCACTAGCAGCCCTCTTGCTACGTCTGGAATGATGCATGGTTCACCATTATCTGATGATTCGTCTCAACATTCTGACTCTGGGCTATTGAATGACGTTGTCAGCAATGGGGTTGTCCATCCTTCACGGCCAAAACCACTTGATAATGCTATGTATTCACAATGTGTATTGGCTATGTGTACTTTGGCTAAAGATCCCTCTCCACGTATAGCAAGCCTTGGCCGGAGGGTTCTGTCCATTATAGGGATCGAGCAAGTGGTGGCAAAACCAGTGAACTTGCCTGCAAGTGGTAGGCCAGGTGAACCTACAACTTCATCTGCTTCACCCAGCCTGGCTGGTCTTGCTCGCTCATCGTCATGGTTTGATATGAATGCAGGTAACTCTCCTCCTTTTAGTACAGTGTCATGTGGGATTGGGTGTTTTCCATTGCACTTATGGATGAAAATGCTCATTTTTGCCTGTGTAACAGAGCTTTAACAATCTAAAAAATTAGGGTTGTTGTTGGCAGGTCATCTCCCTTTAACATTTAGAACTCCTCCAGTCAGTCCTCCTCGACCTAGTTACCTGACAGGAATGCGCAGAGTTTGCTCTTTAGAGTTCAGACCTCATTTAATGAGCTCTCCAGATTCAGGATTAGCCGATCCTCTTTTAGGTTCTGCTGGATCTTCAGGTGTTTCAGAACGAAGTTTACTGCCTCAATCAACTATCTACAGCTGGAGTTGTGGTCACTTTTCAAAACCGCTCCTTACTGCACCAGATGATAGTGAAGAAATGTTGGTTAGGAGGGAAGAGAGGGAAAAATATGCACTGGAGCACATTGCAAAGTGCCAACATTCTTGTAGGTTTATTTACGTTCATGCAGGATATATTATTTGCTATTATGCTAGTTTTGTTTGAAGTGATAATTTGCACTTTGTCGGTCAGCTGTTAGAGAGCTTAATAATCAAATAGCTAGCTGGGATACAAGATTCGAAACGGGTATAAAGACAACATTGCTGCACCCTTTCTCTCCCGTTGTCATTGCAGCTGATGAGAATGAAAGAATAAAGTATGATATTCTTCCCCTTCTTCTAGTCATGTTCTTGTATGTATTTGGAAATGCAAACTATGATTTGTAAAATCAAAATTGGTGATAGAACTTTTGATTAAGAAATAGTACTTGTCAAAGTTTAACTGACTTATGAGGTTCTGTTTAAGTTGCACATGCAATGGCATGTCGTAAATTTTTCATTTGTTTGGTATAATTCGCTTCTTTGTGGCCCTTCTTTTTTGTTCTGCAATGGCCTGTCGTAAGTTTTTCATTTGTTTGGTATAATTCGCTTCATGGTGGCCATTTTTTTGTTCTCATTTTCAGAATAATTTAACTCTAAACCATTGGCTTATTCTTCTCAGGATTTGGAACTACGAAGAAGCTACCCTTCTCAATGCATTTGACAATCACGATTTCCCTGACAAAGGAATTTCAAAGCTCTGCCTTCTAAATGAGCTGGATGATAGTTTACTTCTTGCTGCTTCATGTAAAGATTTTTGTTTCCCTGCTTCATCAGTTTCAGGCCACAGCTGGATTAGTTTCTTTGTTGCCCTTTTTAATGGATTTTCAAGCCAAGTATTTTAACAATCTGTTTAATACATTAGGTGATGGAAACGTTAGGGTATGGAAAGATTACACAGTGAGGGGTAAACAAAAGCTAGTTACTGCCTTTTCTTCCATCCAAGGTCATAAGCCTGGGGTACGGAGTTTGAATGCTATTGTGGATTGGCAACAACAGTCTGGACATCTGGTATGTGTTCATTCCATAATAATGTTATAATTCATTAGTTTTATAATCATGATATGATGCTAAGTGTTTTGTCTTTGCCAGTATGCTTCTGGAGAGATATCATCTATAATGCTCTGGGATATGGACAAGGAGCAGCTTATCAATTCTATTCCTTCACACACAGATTGCAGCATTTCAGCGTTGGTGAGCAAATCATCTCTTTGAATTTTGAGTGGTCATTTTCTCAATTTGTTATGCAGCATACACCAGGCTACTCATATTCCATATAATTGTAGGTATTATTATTTTGAAGACTCAATGATAATTAATTGTACCGATTGTGGGATGTTAACTCTCCCATTTTAGAATTTAGAATTGCATCTATTGACTGATAATTTCATTTAATTATCTTTAGTCCTACAATGAGTTTATATTTTTATTTGTCATTGACTCATTGATTGTTGCCTTGTCAAAAATGCCATGGAGAGCATGGAATTTCTCGACGAAGCTTAGACACACAATAGAAGTTCATAATTTATCACATTTCTCTTCTAGGAGTAGGATATATCCATTATGGTTTCTTCATGTTATTTATTTTGGATGGTTTTGACGTTGTCATCTTATACAAATTGTTTTTACTGAAATGTGTATTCATTCACGTTCTTCAATGCTGGAATTTTGGAAGCAAGAGCTTTTTGGTCTTGCTTAGTACTTTCTCCTAATTGCTTCATGACACATTCTTGTAGTTTTGTAATTTATTTGCTTTTTTTTTGTCTGAACTTTTTGTAATTTTGCCTTAGTCTTCGTCACAAGTTCACGGCGATCAATTTACTGCTGGCTTTGTGGATGGTTCTGTCAGGCTGTATGATATCAGAACACCTGAAATGTAAGAACTTCTATTAACTATCTAAAGCTATGGTATGATGTTGCTCATTTTCATGAATTTCGGATTAATTGATCAAGATATCCTTGGGGATGGGACATGGGATTCTTAGTATAGATGTCAAACGTTAATAACCATTTTTTGAAAGGCAAAACTCTGAATACTATATCTTTTCCAAACAGAAATATGGGAGAGAAAACAGAAATATGAGAGATTTGATTTCTGAATATGTTAAAACTTCTTTTTAATTTCATGATTTTTAAATGGTTATGAAGGATTTTATAATCTTAATATAAATAGGATATTAGCTGTGGAATTTATTGCTGCTTGCAAGATCTTTCCCTTTATTCGATTCTAATTTTCTATTTCACTTTGCCACATGTTTATGATGCTTAGGCTTGTCTGCACCATGTGGCCACACGCACAGGCAGAAAATGTGCCTCAAGAAGTCGAAAAAGTTGTTGGGATTGGCTTTCAACCTGGACTGGATCCTGCCAAGGTAACAATCTCAAGTAATGAGTACTTAATGCATATTGTTTTCCATCATGTAATTTATTTGATCCAGTATTTGAATCTTCTTCTTTCAGATTGTCAGTGCATCTCAGGCTGGTGAAATTAAGATACTGGATATGAGAAATAATGGTGACACGTATCTCACAATTAAAGCTCACAGGTGTTCGCTGACAACATTAGCAGTTCATAGACATGCACCTATCATTGCTAGTGGCTCTGCTAAACAATACATCAAAGTATTCAGTTTGGAAGGTAAACCGTTAGGGAGCATTCGATTTTACTCCACCTTCATGGCCCAGAAGATTGGTCCTGTTAGCTGCCTCGCCTTCCATCCCTACCATGTAATGCTTGCTGCTGGTGCCGAAGATTCTTGTGTGTCAATATGGAATGGCAAGACAAATTATTGATGCATTCAATCAGAAGGGTGATCAACTAAGAACAAATTTGGTATTTACTCAAGACATTTGCGGTCTAAAAGATTGGTTATTTTATGCTGCCGTGCTGCTTCCAATTTAATCAGTCGGTGCCGCTTGCGCTGCAGATGCTTGTGTCTTCTATTGATGGAACTTGTTTGACGACATGGGTATTCTCATCGGTTTGGCATGGTCTTGCCAGGCAGTGACACGAGCATGAACTTTTGATCCACTTTACTGGGCTGATCCAATTTGATCATCAGATGCGACGCAGTGCCTGTCATCACTCCTACTGGTAAATGATTTCGGACTGAAATTGCTAAATTCATATGCCTTACATATTCATTAGGCTACATTTTAGAGAGAGGGTCACACAAGTGGAAGATATTTTTACGTATTTGTGGTGTGGGTGGGGAAATCTGTCAAATAATTAATTCCTATAGGGTAAATTTGTGTAAATAGCTTATTTCTTCTTTTTCTCTGTTGTTTCTTTTCTTTTTTTCCTCGTCTTTTGTGTGTTCAATTGATCTTTCTGCCCTTCTTTCAAGGCAACACCATTGTCATTATCACATATATAACTTCAGTGTTGGCTTTTGATTTTGTATTCATCTATCTATCAGATCCAGCCAGGTTCCATAGGGTCTTCTTGTTCATCATTGTATAACTTGTAATTATTTCACCAAATTTGAGCAATTATGTCCTCTTTTACTTTCATTTCTATGCTCTTTTTGTTAAAAGCTACATCTGGAAACTTTCCCTGTTTGGGTTTCTTTATAACTGGCGAGTAATATCTCGGCTGTCTTTTGTTGGTCTATTGTATTGCATTTGGACCCCCGTGCATTATCATTCCTTTTACCATGTGTCTTTTCCCTTAAAAATAAACTAGGATAAATAGCTGGGCGCAGTATCGGGTACCCTTCAAGTAAGGCTGTAATCGAGTCAAGCCTAGCCAAATTTTGAAATGTTTAAGCATGGTTTATTAAAATTTTACGAATTTGAGCTCGAGTTGAGCTTTTTATCGAGCACAAATTCTTGTGTAAGCTTGGCTCATTAAAGCTTGCGAGATAACGAGTCTGTTCACGAGTTTAAAACGAACCTATGTTTATGAGTCTAAGACAAGCAACTTAAACAAGTCTCAAAATGAGCATATTTACAAGTTTATTACCAGTTTACATTATTGGTCATGAGTTATAATGAGCTTGTTAATAGATGTATGTATAACATTGTAACTATAAGTTACAAGATAAATTATTAAATATATATAAAATAATAGTAGTATTTATTTTATTATTTAAAATATTTAAAAATAATTTAGAACAATCAAAATATTATGTAGACCATGTATAAGACTATATCTCTATAATTAGATACATTATTAACTATACATAACACATGTATCTATTTTATTATTTGAAATTATATTTTACAAACTATGTTTATATAAGATACATTACTATATCCAGTTCAAAAAAAAGATACATTACTATAAGCTATAAAATAAAATATAAATTATGTTACATGTATTATGAAATAAACGAGTTTGTTTACGAATACTTAAACGATCATGTTCGTGAGCACTTAAACGAGATTGTTTACGTGTTTTCGAGTCGAGTATTCGAGAGTTTAAACTCAACTCGTTTATAGAGCGAACCTAAATTTTTATTTAAGCTTGATTCATTTATTAACGAGCTGAGTTACAAATGAGCTCTTACCGAGCCAAACACTGAAGCACTCAAATGCAGTTCGGCTTATTTACACCCCCTACCTACGATAAACACATTAAAGAACCACGATCTCTCTCATTTCATCACTAATATTAATGCTAACCTATTCTCGCATTTTTAGTTGATTGTGGATTATAATATATTACTTTTTGTCATTATCAAATACAATCACTTTTTATCGTACTGTCATTTTTAGTTGCATTGATTGTGCAAGATCTCTATCATTGTTGGGTGGACTTGAGAATGATAACTTTTTATTGTACTGTCATACGAGAAGTAACCAACCCAGCGGGGAGTTTTATGGTGAGTCCTCTCAATGAGTCAATTAATTAAGACTATTGGATGAGCTACTTTAAATATCAATTACAGATTTTACTTTGTATAAAGTATACTCCCTTGGGTGCATATAATTAAAGTAATTAGGTTGTGTTATTGTTTTGACCAATTTGGTTTGAAAAATCGGGTAAGTGATAAACCAATTTACTGAATGTGAATATATTTTACTGAAAGTTTCCTTTTTACAAAAATGTTAACTTTTTAGTAATCATTTATGTAATTAAGTAATGGTAATAATTACGTAATAACTAATAATTTTACTAAAAAATGATGTTAAGTTACTTAATGATTTAGTGGTGGCTGAATTATTTTTATTTTAGAAATATTTACACTATATTAAGTAAATTTGTATGTTACGGAATGAATAATTTAATTTACTAAAGGTGCACATTTTTTACTGAATATTAATTATTTTACGAAAATATTGACTTTTCAGTATACTTTTCATGTAAGTCAGTAATGTTAATTTTTACGTAATAATTTGTAGTTTTATTGAAAATGATATTAAGTTACTCAATGATGTAGTTGTTACTGAATTAGTTTTATTTCAGTAATATTTACATTATATTAAGTAAATTTATATATTACAGAATGAGTAATTTAATTTACAGAAAGTGCATACGTTTTA
>CANYCX010404988.1:0-20875 GCA_948193385.1 Breynia disticha f. nivosa | reverse complement strand
AGGTCTAGCTCCGAATATATTTGTTTTAGTTTTGGATTTTGTATTGTATATACTATGTATATATGTGTTTGGATAAATTTTCAAATGAACTTTTCTATTTTCTGCATGTGTGTTTATGTAAATGATTTTGGCAGGGTTGTGTTATAAAGAAAGTTATGTTTATTTCTATTTATATATTAATGAGAGTTCAAATTTGGGAAATTTGTTTTAAAATTTTGAGCTCCACAAGAATGATCATCACATTCGTGACATAAGAATGGTGATGGAAAATGATGCATTTGTGACTCCTTCTTAAGAGTGAAATGATGGCTAGAATGTGTGTCATATTTGTGACTCAGTGTACCATGAATTGGCTTTCCAAACTTGTAAATGTGACTTAAAGATGGAAGGAAATCTAGCCAGCAAAAGAGTCTCAATCATGACTATTAATACATCACAAATGAAGAATTGGATTTAGAAAATATGACTTGGTCATGAACATGACTATTTGGTTGTCACGAATTCATGTTCAAAGGCTTGGAAACTTGATTCATTTGGAGAAGGATTTTTGGCCAAAAAGTGTGTCACGAACATGATTTATTGAGCATCACGAATTGGGACATCAAAATGGTACTCATGACACTTAGTTTAGGTGCCAATTTTAAGTCAAAAGATGAGTCACGAATGTGACTCATCTTGATCATGAATGGAGGAGGAAAGTTGGCCGAATGTGATGTTTCATGTTGGTAAAAAAGCATGACCAAAGACATGTCACGAACATGCCTATTTGTGGGTCATGATTTGGATTGAAGAAATGGAATTCATGACACTTAATTGAGGAGCCATTTTGGAGTCAGAACATGGACATGAACATGACCGGTATGGATCACAATTGGGGGCTGAATGTGGCTCAAACGTGACTTGTTTTTTTGCTTGAATGGATCGTCAAAACCTTTGTCATGAATGTGACTAATGGTTGTCACATTTTATGACCTAAAAGTGCCAAATATGACACTATAAAAATGGTCCAAAATGACCCCAAATTGAAGGGTTTCAGAAGGGGCATTCAAAGCATTTCATAGGGGCTGAATGAAGTGTATATAAAGACGGTCTTACAGTTCACTTGGGGACATCTTTTGGTTTAGTTTTGCTGGGAGAAAAGAAGAGCTGTCACTAGGGTTTTCTCTTATTTCATGTCTTCTTTACTTTGCTTTATTTTGATGTTTGATTTGGCTATGAGTGGCTAGACATTTTTTGGGTTATCTTGGATGTAAATAGTGGATTTTGCTTGGTTTGTTTGATGAATGATTGAGGATTTGCTTTTAAAGTTTATCTTGAATGAAAGAATGAATGTCTACTTAATTTCTTATCATGAATGAATAATTATTTATGCAAAAGTATTAATTGTTATTAGTGGCCTTATTCTAGAGTTGCGAAAGCCTAGGTCTAAGGAGAGGTAAATCATTAAATTGAATCAATGTTGAAAAATCACTAGAGTGACTGCTAAGATTAGATATTTATTGTTTTCAACTAATCGATTACATGTTATGAATGATTGATTACGCTTGTATATTGATTGTTTATTACTAGCAGTCTTAGCCCAGAGTTGTGAAAGCAGGAAGGCTAAATTAAGTACTGTTAGGGTTCAACTGGATAGAAATATACCTATTGACTCTAACGTGTTCGATGAATGCCTATGTTACTATTGCCTTGCTTAGTTGAGTGTATCATAAAAGTACACAATTTTGAGCATTCTGAAAGGGGCTCTTAACTGATGATAGTACGAGAACACCATCATTGACCTTAATCCCATTAAACAACCAAGCTTGACCTCTATTGAAACCAGGGATAGCCCAAAACCTTTTTATACTGTTATTTTCTACTGTTAATTTCTACTTTTATTTGCTTGCAATTATATTTTAGTTAATCAACCTAAAAACCAACTTTCATTCATGTTTATTGCATTTAGATAACCAAGCTTGTACTTTTCTCTTATAAGTCTTTGTGGCATCCTCCTTTTGGTGACTGGTAATAGAACAACTTTTTCTCTGCTCGTAGATTAGATTGCATGGACAAAACCACGTAAATTCCTATGTGATCTCTTCTTTTTTCATTATACTTCTATCGCTTAATTTCCTTACAATATATTCTCAATAATACTTTTGATGTCTTTTTAGAAGGCATAGAAATCAAGAAAATTTTGATTTTCTTTTCTTTTTTTTACTGGGAAGAACATTAGAATTAACAAACAGTATTAGTGGTTGTTCTTTCTGTTTTTCATGTTTGTTGTTGTCATGCTATAATTGTATAAGAATTGGTAGCATTGTTTAGTAGAGTTCTTTAAATGTCATATGAATGAAAATTATTAAAATTATTTATCGCTTCAATTGTTGTATCTGCAATATGTTAATATCTTAATGGTGGCATTCATGTTAACTCATCATAAATGTAATTTAACACTTTTATATTTTCATTTGTCTTTTGAGTTTTTAGTCTAAAGGCCAAAACAATGCCCTTCCAAGACAACATCCCGTTATGGAAAAAGATAGAGAAGTGGTAAAGGATGTTGGTGAAAATGATACGAAAGAAAAAAGTACTAAGACTGCCTGTTAGAGGGGAAGATTGGGAGAAAAGATGAAATGCAAACGTTCTGTAGCAATTATTTATACTAGGCTCACATACAATGAAGGAGAAGCTAAAAGATCCATACATCATAAATTTAGCAATGATTCTCGCCTTCTGTTTCATGATATACTAGGCATAACGTAATTGCTTTACTATTGGATGTTATTTTTCTTTTTCTAGTTAGCATCTTAACCATTAGATGGGTAGACAAATCTATAAACACAATGTTTGTTGATTTAACTTCTGCGTATCAATCACTGGGAAAGCTAAGGACTTTAAAATAATAGAACTAAGTTAACAGAACCAGAATATATATTCGTTCATTGTTAGTTGTGTAAGAAGAATTGTATTTTGTTATAAATATGATTTTGGTATTTTTTTCACAAATTCTGATAATTATGGGATCTTGGTCTTCGCCTAAAATATTTTGTATATTGGTACTGCTCCAAAGAAATAGCTAGTTGTATAATTTGAGCAATTTGTTCTTCATTTGTCTTTTATTGTGAAGAAAATATCTTGAAACTTATAACCATTTTTCTAAGCTTCAATTTTTTGGTCTTGTCACCTATTTGCTAAAAATTTTTACTCTTCTTTGATAATGCTATGAGCAATTAGCATGCTTCTCATCCATAAATATTTTCTTAAAATGTAATTCTATTTTTGAAACTACTCTTTAATAATTCTGAACTTCTTACCTTTATTGTGTGCACATTTTTTCTGTACTCTAAACAATTATAAAAATGCTTTTACAAGTCTGGATCTTTTAATGGCATGAGTACCACTACCAAACTTGATATTTCATCACCTTCTACTGCAAATGTTATTCCAAAAGATGAATGTGAGAAGTTTCTTTGATGAAGGATGCTTCTGGTAGCATAAACAAGCAGCGACTTCTGACTAAGGCATTGTTTGGATGATTAGGAGTGGAAGGAAAATAGATTAAATTAGTTTAGGGGAAGGGAAGGTAAGGAAAATAATGGAAAGTGAAGTATTATTTTATTGTTTGTAAATTGGAAGGGAAGGAAAGTTAAGAAAATCACAAAGTTGTAAATAAATGATAAGAAAATACATTATTTTTGTGTTTCATCTCCCTTTACCTCCCAATTTGCGGGGTTAAGAATTTTTTAAAAGAGGAAATAGGAGGTTAAAGGAGGTGAAGTTTCACCCCTCTTAATTTCCCCTCCCTCCTTTATATTATCAAACCAAACATTAAAATGTTTTAACCTTGCTACCCTCCCTTCACTTCCTCTCTTCTTTTTAAATCCAAACAAAATGTAAAGCAAATAAGTATGTTTGTCAACTAAGCTTCTTACAACTTGACGTGTAATAACTCTTCTTGGACCACATTTTTTGTCTAATGTTTATTTTCACAGCTTTATGTTTAACTACCCATGAGGATAATCATATTGTCAATTCAAGTCCTGTGATAAAAGGGAAGACTTATAGGCACCTCAAAGTGGCTCAATAATGACATCAAACTCTTCCCCTAATTTCTCTCATGTATCTAGATCCCTTCAAGTCTTGGAGGAACCTCCAAGCATAAATAAATTAAATTCAATTGGGCACTTAATAACTGCAAGTGTCTTTTACAAAATGGAACAAAGAGGTAGAGAGACATGAAAGAGAATGTATTGATATTGTATATCATTTTACTCCAATCACAAAAACAAGACTACTATTTATACTATTCTAAAACAATTCCAAACAATTTAAAATTTAATTTTTTAACAAACATTCCCCCCAAAACTAATAACAAACATTTATCCCAAAACTAACAAATCAAATTTATGAATTCTAACACCCTCAACTACCACCACCAAGTTGGATCATGGTCACCATGACCAACTTAAAGTACAATGTAAAACAACAGTATAGAAACTAATTCTTCAACTTCATCATCTTCAAATGCTATCGACTACATATAACCAAGAAGCTTCTAACAAAAAACCAAAACCCAAATGAACAAAATGAAACCAGACAGAACTAGTCATAGAAGAAAAAACAGAAAAAACTGACTTTAGAATGAAAACTGGACAAAACTGGATAAAAGAAGCTAGACATATAAAACCAAATTGGACAAAACTGGACAGAAAACCAAATCAAACAAAACTAGATAGAAGGAAACCAGACAAAACTGAATATAAAACCAAACCCAAATATAACCATGCCTCATAATGGATCAAACAAACTCAATAATCCATCACAAAAAATTAATCGAAGTCCGAGCTCAACATCAACCAACAAATGAATAATGAAACCTAGCAGGAAATGGGAGCCTTATCCTAGCAACAAATGAATCCAAACATTAATCTTGATAATTTGTATTACCAACTGAAACAAAGAGGACACAATCATCTGCTTCAAACATGAAGAAATGTATTGTATATCCAAATAAAAGATATTGAGAATAGAAGTAATGATGAAGATGACTAGTCTTCCTCAAATGCCCCACAAAATCTATGAAAAAATGGAAAAACACACAAATTAGCATAAATAACTACCACATCATTCACCAAAACTATATCCTCACACCTCCACCAAATGAAACCAAAATTTGAAATAACAGTGAACATTTTGACTAAGGGATTTCACCAAGCAGCTTACACTCATATAATCTACACCATCATCAAATCAAGTAGCAACATAATGTCAACAATCGTAACATCCAAACATCATAAAAAGCTAGACAGAGTATTTTGTATAGATAAAATAATTGATGAGCTTATTCATCAACATGTGATGGCATAAACCTTATGTTGTTGTCACGAACAAGGTGAAAAGGTGACAAAGCTGATAAGTATCCATCAAAAATAGAGGTAGAGGGCCAAACATTAGTGACAATAGCAAGATCCTTATGAGACCTTGACTACAACTTATAACTCATGCCCAATTTTCAAATCATGACAAGGATGAGGAACAATAGATCATCTACTATAAGGAAAAAATAGAGAAAAAGTATCTCACAACTCTATCAAAACCTTGTACAATGAAAAGAAACCACAAAATGTATTCCATTGCAGTCTACACCACCATAGAAAACTCATTGCATTTGAGGTGAGATTAGATGGGAAGGAGCAGAGCAAAATGTGGGGTAAAGTGTGATGGTAGTGTTGAGGTTGTGGTAGTAGAGAGTATAGTCGAGAGAAATAAGGAGAATTGCGAGAATTTTTTAATAGCTTATAAATAGGAATGCAATGTGGTAAGATATTGACAAAACAACTAACAAAAGCAAATTTTGACTCCTTAAAGGGAATGTCGTTGACAATACATTGAAAGTATGTCGACAGTAGCCCAAGGACGTTCTGCTTTGGTTTTTCTTTATGCAAAGATTGTAAAAGAAATATGTAATGTTTGAGACTGAAAAGCTAAGAAAGAAATTAGGAGGAGAAGTTTATATGATGTTATTTGGCTTTTAGGAACCTAGCCTTTATATCATTTTACAAAATGTAACATAAAGGGGAGAGAGATATAAAAGAGAATGTATTGATATTTCATATTGTTTTATTCCAATTAGAAATACAAGACTATTTTTTATATTATTCTAAACTAATTCCAAACAATTTGAATTTTAATTTTTTTAACAAACCTCCCTCCAAAACTAATAACAAACTTTTATCTCAATCCTAAATTCTAACAACGTCCTCTCTCCATAGGGTCATCTTCTCCATTTGTGACTCAATGGGTCGGTCAAAGACCACAAAATATCTCATATACAAGAAGAGCAAATGTAGTGTCTTAGGTTTCTAACCATGATGAAGTGCAAACATATTCAGAAATTTCCCATCCCTCTAAACTTATTGCCAGAGTCATTCTGTGTAACATCCTCATCTCAAAAACCGTATAATTAATGAAATAATTAAAATGATTAATAATATTAAAAATTGACCTGACAAAAAGAGGAAATAAGTTGTTAAGTATGAATTGATTAATGGTTGATCTTAAGTAAACATAAAAAAATGAAAATAACTGATAAAAAGAGAGTACACGTGGTAGAATGTGTACTACATTTTGTGGGCAATACAACGCGTAGTATACTACACGTTGTGAGTCCCACAACTGTAGTATACTACATGTTGTGAGTCCCATAACTATAGTATACTACACGTTGTGAGCCTCACAACATGTAGTATAAGGTGACCCTGTGTAGTCTCCTTTTGTGGAAATTTCTTCATTAAATTGGAACTTGAAGCAGCTACTGTCAAAATAAAAACATAAAAGGAACTAAGAACAAAATATTTAAAGTCAAACAAGTAATATTGAATAGAAAATAAAGAGAGAGGGACGAGAGAGAGAGTGAGAGACTTTGAGAGAAACAGAGAGAAAGAAAGGGAGATTTAATGAGGAACGAGCTAGAAATCAAGCTGAAAACACATAATCAATCGTATAATCAGGCAGGATACCAATTTGTAAGTCGTTATAGAAAGTTTTTCAAAGTTAGCGATGGTAATTTAGGAAGTTTATATATATAATTAATCCTGAATTTAGCTTAAAAGTTAGGAATATCGGATAATTGATAAGATTGGAAATTGATAGGATTAAAATAAGAGCATGCATATTAATATGTTGTTATATTGAGTTTTATAGAGAGTTTTATATATGATTATATAGGATGACAGACTAGACAGCAGGACAGGACCATAGCTCGTATCGTTCGGTGTATTTCAGCTAGCAGGTGAGTAGTCTAACCCACTTTTAAATATGAATTGTTATGAAATTTAAATATGCAATAGAAAATGATTGGTTGATATATATATGATTGAAATCGTATGACAAAAAAGAAATTGAAAGTAACAGTTACATGTTTATGTGAGACCATTTCTACAGGTAAGTAAAATATAAATGGAATTGCAAACATGTACGTTGCAATATTTTAATGATTATTTATATAATCATATTTTATATGATATTAATATACGTAATATGATTGTTGATATGATTTGATTGGTGTTGATATGATTGTTGAGTGGTGATTTGTTTGGTGATTATATGATCGATCATTCTGGAGAGTAAGAACAATAAGGGAAAAGAAGTATCATTTTGGAGAGGAAGTAAATTATCGGAGAGGAAGAATAAACAGAGAAATTATATTATACGTTAAATGTTGCATGATTATAAATGGTAAATATTACCAGTATAAACATTATGATTTCAATAAACTTGAAAAGAATAATTATGGGTATATTTTTTTTATGATCACAGGTACTATATTTTGATTTATGAAAAGGAATAGTTTATTGAATTATATGTTAATGTTTATATTTATGACTACACACTGAGCCCGCAACTCATCAATTGTGATCGTATATTTTGTTTTCAGGACCAAGTAGTGAGATAGCTTAGCTATCAAGATTTTTACAAGTGGGTCTGCTGCTACTCCCAGCATTCTCTCTCTTCATTGAACACCAACTAGGAGTTGATATCTTTGGCATTTGCATGTTGTATATATATTAAATGCAATTTGTGTGGACCCAAATTTGCAAAACTCTCTTTGGAATAAATAATGATTTTGGCAACCATTTTTTTTAAAACATAGAATAACACAAGAGTGAAAAAAAATGAGAAATATAGTTCTTAAACCATTAAACAGGGACAATGTCGATCGTACACAAAACAATAAGTGAAATACGAAAGTAATGGAAAAACAATTTACATGTAATGTTTGTAAATCATATCTATACTCAAATTTGTATAGACATACAACATAAACAAAATCCCAAAACTAGGAGCTTAACCTTCTTCCAGTATCACACCGCTTAGCCTTGCCAAAAATATAGTCTCGTCGCTAAGTAACTAAATACCCAGTAAGTACACCTACAACACTTACCAAGATAGCTAATGCCTAAGTACTCGTTGGTAAGGTGTTTTAGGTGTTTTAGTTGCTAGAGAAAACATCATATGTAACGCCTCAAAATTTAATGAAAGTATTCTGAAAAATATGAAAAACAGTAAGGGCAAATGGCCTAGGGAACGACATATCCAAACCATCCCCCAAACTGTTTCAATTGTGGATAAAAGTTAATTTTTTTGTAGAAAGAAGTCTAGAACTACCTGCGAACGGTTTGGGTTGCTAGTTTGCCAAACCATTTGGCATGTCTGGGGTTTTAAAAAGGGATACATTTGTGTGAGAAGAGAGAGAGTATATTTTATAACCCTAAGTTTCCAGCCGACTTCTCCTCATTCCCAAACCCTAAAAACATCATTCCAACCTTTCCAAACCTCAAATCTTTCCCTCCCACACCTAAGGATTTGTAGTTTTCACAAAGGAAGCCTAATCTAGACGAGTCTTTGGTGTGTGATAAATTTTTACCAACGTAATCTCTAAACCTAGATGGATTTTAGAGTAAAAGACTGAGTTTTTGTGTGGGTTTTGTGGGGTTTTCAAAGATATTCTTAAAGGTATACATATTAAGCTTATATTACAATTTTTGTGGGAGATTTCAGATTTTAAGGTTTGATTGATTTGGGGATTTGTGTGGAATAAGAGTTAGAATGCGAAATTTAGTTTGAATATGTGTTTATTAAGCAAAATGTGGTTTAATATATGTAGGAGGTAGTGTTCAGGACCCAGATCAGAGTTGAGCCAAGAGCTGACTTCGCAGATCTTGAGGTAAGTGCACTCAATCCACACTTACCATTGTATGTCTTACTTCTGTATGGTTAAGTATATTTGATTGAACTCATATGTGTTTAAATGTTTGGGTAAAGTGTCTTAAAACGGATTTGATGAGATGAGTTATGACTTATTGTGGTGAGTTATATGGATTATGTTTGTTGTGATTTCGTGGTTTATTGTTTTGGCTGTGTTAGTGCGATTTCACTTGTGCTTTTATGCTAAGAATGATATGGTGTTTTTATGCTAAGAATGATATGGAGTTGGTGACTGTAGCAAGTTGGAGATCCAATATGCTTATAGGAATGTGATTTGTGCCAATGTGTATTTGGGGCCATGTTGTGATGGGTGTAAAAGAAATTGGAATTGTGGATCATGAATTCTGGAATAAACTCTTGTAAAAGAATGAATTTTTGAGATTTATGTGGTTTGAAGGAAAATGCAAAAAATGATGGGATTGAAATTGTGACCTTTCATTCATTTCATATTATATGGAAGTGTGTAAAGGAATGGAATTTGTATGTGGATTCATGTGTGAGTTGTGAAATGATCACAAGCTTGTCAAAGTGACATAATGATATGATTTTTACAATGTTCTGATTATGATAATATGATCGATGACGATATGGGAAATGGTTGCATTTTATTGCCATATCATATGGACATAAAATGGGCATCATTGTGTGTTCATGAAAGGGGTATTTCCAATCGAGCAAAAGCTCACATTAAAGGGGTATTGCCAATCGAGTGAAAGCTCATATTAAAAGGGTATTGCCAATCGAGCAAAAGCTCCCATTTAAAGGTGTATTGCCAATCGAGAGAAATCTCACATTTAAAAGGGTATTACCAAATCGAGCGAAAGCTCAAATCTAAGGGAATTGCCAACTTACGAGAGTGGACTCTCTCACGTGCACGATAAATAAAATAAAGACCCCGGGGCATGCATTTGTATGACTGCATTTGGCATTCATAGTGCATACATTTGCATTTAAATATCGTGTATGGTTTGGATATGAGATCGGAACATGTGTGACTGTTTATGTGTTTGGTTGATGTTATGTGATGTGGTGACGTATGCACTAAGGTGAGCTTGGATGATGAATAATTGTTTGAAATGTATATGGAATTAACATGTCAGATATGTGAGTGAGTTGAGGAGATGTAGATTAACTTGAAGTATGATTGTGATTGTTGTGTGGAATTGTAATTGAAATGTTTGATTCTTGAATGGAATTCATGATTGAAGAGTTTGATGTTTGGTAAGTGATTTAGAGTGAGAGACGATGTGCTTTAAGAGTGATATTGAGTGTGGTTTGTTAAGGGAAATGCCTATGGTTTATGTTTGAATTGATATGAAAGGTTAAGCGTGAATGTGGTTGTTTTGCTGAAACCAGAAGGTTAGAATGGGCTGAGAAACAGACTGAGTAAATCTTCTCCCAAACACTTTTGCTTCTAGAGTCATTCCAGAAGGTTAGAATGGGATGGGGAATGGCCTGTTCCTCAAGCTGTTCTCAGATCATGGTCATTCCATAATGGTAGAATGGCCAGGAGAGCTATCTATGCAGACCATTCCCCAGGTCATTCCCATACAGCTTCCAGCTTAAAAATGAATGTGTCTTAGGGGAAAACAAGATCGGTATCCGACCTACTATGAGATAGTTTGGCATAAAGTAGGATTGATGGCCCTTAATCCTTTGGATAATGAACTAATGTCTATTGAATTAGATAACGTAGGGTTAATTTCCTTATCCTATGTATTTAAATCACCTAACATGCTTTAGCAATGATTACGTAAGCATTAACTACTTTGGTAAGTGTGTTGTAGGTGTACTTACTGGATATTTAGTTACTCATATGCATGTGTGTTTTGTGTATTGTGTGCAGGTTCAGGGGGTTTCCACGAATAAGGTCGACGAAGCACAATGGTGATGTGGGAATGGATTTGTAAATGTTTTTACATAATTTCGTTTTATCATGATAAATTTTATTGTATTCTTTGCATTGAATTTTAAGAGCCACATGTATAAAATTAATGAGCATCATATAATTTTAAAAAAGACCATATTTTTCAGAATAAATGAAGTAATTAGGAATTAAAATTTGGGCATCACATCTTATATCATTAGCTTACTTCGGATATGCATTAGTATGTTATTTCGGGTCAAAACTAGTTTTCTGGGTAAAATTAACGTATGTTTATCCTAGTTCTAACGTACGTTATTCATTAGCCAAATGCCCTATTTTCAGACCTTAAATATCGTATGTTACCTATATGGCAACATACGTTAACCCTCATTAACGTACATTAATTTGCAAATTAATGTACGTTTATATCAAGTTTTTCTTGGACAAAACCCTCGGACCAAATCAGACATTAAGGTAACGTACGTTAAAATCCATTTTAACGTACGTTATTCCACTGTAGAACTCATTTGCACACATTTAAGTTAAATCACATACATACACACTTCATACAACATCCAAGCATATCAACCCAACCATCTTAAGCTCTCATTTGACCATTTCATACAACTTATAACCACAACACAACACCCATGACCAAACAATTTATTCATATCACAACCAAGCACATATTCATTTTGTATCATATCCATTTCATAATTGATCAACAGTCCATTTCCACAAATAAGCCATAAGACAAAAACCACACATGCAAATCATGCAACTCACAAATTCTCACCTCACAAATAAGCCATGAACATTTATCTTGACTACTCGATAGGTACATGTCCAGTCGAATTTGAGCTTTCTTGAAAATAACCTGTAACATGAATTGTAAAGCAACACTCTATCCCCGACTTAAAATGTCCTATGTTGAATTCGACTGTCATGCCATGCTTTAGTTTTTTCCTTGTAAATCCAGGCATTCTCGTATGTTTCCCTCTAAATTTTATCTAATTATTTGAGTTGTAACATGCATTTCTCACTCGTTTAATGTAGATCAAAGTTGAGGGTCGTGATTGCCCTAAACGCCTTATGTACCAACTCCACTCGCAAGTGACACGACTAGCCATATACATGTCAAAAGGGAGACATGCCAATTAGAGTCTTAAATGTTGTCATGTATTCCCATAAAGCATCGTCAAACTTGATTGCCCAATCTTTTCTTGTGGTATTCACAGTCTTCTTCAAAATTTTCTTCAGCTCTCTATTCGATATTTCAACTTGTCCACTTGTTTGTGTATGGTAAGGTGTAGTTAGTCTATGGTGACAACCATATTTTGTCAGAAGTGTACAAAATTAGTGATTGTTCAAATGAACTCCATTATCATTAATTATGGCTCGGGCCATTCTAAAATGCGAAAAATGTATTTCTTGACAAACTTCACAATTGACTTAGTTGTATTGTTGGTTAATGTAATTTCTTCTACCCATTCAGAGACATACTCCACTATGACCAAGATGTGTTCATTCCCAAAGGATTTTGGGAAGGGTCCCATGAAGTCCAAACCCTAAAGATCAAATAGCTCGACTTCCAGAATCCCAAATTGAGGCATTTCTTGTCACTTCCCAATTGTTCCAGTCCTCTGACATTCAAAATCAAAGTTAAATGGTGCGTTCTTTACAAGCAATGCACAAAGTGGTTTCATAATGGCTTAAAAGCCTAAATGAACCATCTGTAAAAGTCAATATGTCCTAGGAAGCTTTTGATTCCTTTAATAGATATAAGTGGTAGTAATTGGTCAAATACTACCACCTTTGCTTTATCCACTTCTATTTCGTCAGCAAAAATTCGATGCCCCAAAAAATACCTTCCTTTACTATAAAATGACATTTCTCCTAATTTAACATAAGATTTGTTTCCTTACACATTTCAAGGACACAACCTAAATTTGAGACATACATCAAAAGTGTTACCAAGGACCAAAAAATTGTCTATGAATATTTCAATTACGTCTTCAATAATGTCCAAAAATATCTCCATCATATGGACTTGTAAAAGTTGTTTTTTCTTGGTCATTCAAGGCGATAACTATTTGGTTAAACCCCTAATAACCATCAAGAAAAACTGATATTCATGATCAACCAATCACTCAAGCATCTGATCAATAAATGGTAGAGGAAAGTGATCTTTTAAGTGGCACTATTAAGTTTCCTATAGTCTATGCAAACTCTCCATCCATTCACTATCCTAGTGGGAATTAACTCATTCTTTGCATTCTCAACCATAGTTATGCCTCTTTTTTTAAGCACCACCAGAACTGGACTCACCCAAGCACTATCAGAGATAGAATATATTATACCTGCATCATAAAGCTTAATGACCTCTGCCCTTACCACCTCTTTCATGTTTAGATTAAGACGTCATTGGAGTTCAATTGAGGGTTTGTGATTATCCTCCATGAGAATTCAGTGCATGCAAATAGAGGAGATTATTCCTTTGATGTCAGTTATACTCCATGTAATGACTTCCTTACGCTCTCATAATACTCTTAGTAATCGCTCTTCTCGCACTTCACTCAAATATGATGCAATGATGACTGGGAATGTTGATAATTCTCTAAGGTAAGCATACCTCAAATTGGATGGGAGTTGCTTCATTTTTGCTTTTAGGATTACTGTAGCAAAAGGAAGATGTACTGCCATTACTGGTGCTAACTCCTCAATCCATTGTGAATATAGGAGTGGTTCTCCATTTAGCTCCATTATCTACTACAGTAGCTCATCATTCGCCTCACTCTTGGTCATGTTGGATGTTATGATTATTTCCAGAGAGTCTTTTCTCAGTACGTTGAAGGAATCTTACATTAACCCATCAACCAAATATATTATGAAACATTCATCATCCTCTAGAGATGGACATTAAATAGCCTGGCAGACATTGAAGTCCTGAGTTTGACTACCCACTTTCAGAGCAAGTTTCCCTTGTTGACATCTATCATTGCCTTTCTTGTGGCAAGAAACAGTCTCAAAATAATTGGAATGTCAAAATCACCCTCCATATCCAACACCAAAAAGTCTACCAAAAAATAGGATTTCCCTACCTTAACTAACATGTCTTTAACTTTTCCTTCTGAGTACTTTATTGATCGATCAACCAATTGGAGAGAAATGGAACATGGTTTCAGTTCCCCATGCTGAGTTGTTTGCAGAGAGATAGGGGCACGAGATTAATTGATGTCCCTCAATCGCAAAGTGTTGTCTCTATTCCTAAAGTACCGATAGCTATTGATATTATGAAACTCCCTGGACCTTTGATTTTTAGTGGTAGCTTCCGTTGTATAATAGCACTTCATTCCTCTGTTAGGGGCACTGTGGCATACTCCGCTAACTTCCTCTTACTAGAGAAAATTTCCTTAAGGAATTTAGCGTATTTTGGCATATGGAAAATAGTCTCTAAAAATAGGATATTGACATGCACTTTCTTAATCATATCCAGGTACCAGATGAAATATTTAGGCTTTGGAGATGTCTTGAGTGCTTGCAAAAATAGAGATGGGGGCATTGTTCTAACCCATATCAATAGTTCTTTCCTCCCTTTCCTTTTTCTTCTTTTTCTTGGATACTCTCTATTTTTCCTTGGATAGCCCTATATTGCACTTCTTTGGTTGTCCCATATTTGAGTTTTCACTTTCATTCAAATGTTTATCTTGAACCTCAACTTCTCTCTCATCCACTACCTCTTTTAGTTCTCTCCCACTTCTTAATGCAATTGCACAAGTATTATCCCTTAGACCATTTATGCACATTTAATCCCTTCAGTTTCTAGTATATGGTCATGTTTATTTCATAGATAAAACTTACAAACATGAGATGTTTTATACGCTTTTGGCTTTATCTAGGTACATTGCAAAAGCACTGAAGATTAGACTATGATTTAATGTACAGAAGGCATATCGAATAGGGGCAATTGGAAGCTTAAATGAATAAGGTGCTAGCGTTATTCAAGACATGATTCGTTCGCCAAAACTATATCATGACCTTGTTATACAATCCATGAGTTGTTTGTTGAAAGTGCATCAAAATTGAGACCAGCTATAATCCACAAATTGGAGTAAGAATGAAAGAAACGTGACATTGTTTGATAAAGGTAACTTGGACTAGAACCTATGCTACGCTCGTGACTAAAATGTATCACTAATTGAGCTACAAGAATTACAAAACGTGACTCTTGATTATGAAGGAAAAATTGGGCAGAATGCAAGTCATGTTCGAACTCAAAAATTTAGGTAGATTGTGGCAATTCCTGATTCAATTATAGTCACGTTCGAGACTCAAATTTACTGGATTGGTGGAAATTTGTGACCTGTTTAAGTCTCATTCATGGCTCAAATCTTTGGCTGAATTTGTGCCAATTCGTGAATTATTATAGTCACATTCGTGACTCAAAAGTTTTGTTGGATTGTGGCCATTCATGACACCCAATTGAGTCATAAAAGTGACTCAAATTTTTGTCATACATGGTAGCTTATTGCAAAACGTGACCAGTTTAGGAACAATCTAATTTTCACACGTTTAGTCAAACTTTGGGAAGGCAGTTTCTATTGTTTTCTTAAAAGTTATGACACCTTTTGAAGAGGTTTTCAATTTTAATTGTTTTGGCTCCAAAAAGTGAAAAATAAAAGGCATAAAAAGTTAAATGTGAGTAGCAAAGTTGGTAGGCATTTCATCCACACACCACCTCTCTTTTATTTTAAATCGCTCTCTTTTCCTTCCATTTACTCCCCTTTAGAACTTAATTGCCTCTCTTATAAGATTAGCCATCTCTCTTCTCTTTTCTTCCATTTACTCTTTATTTTCTCTACTAACATTTTTAGTGGAAGCTCTATTATATTTCTTAACAAGGCTAGGTAGCAATGTCAGAAATTTAAGAGGAAACTATGAAAAGGGAGCTTTAAGCCTATTCAAAGAGAAAGGAAAAAGAAAGGGTCATAAAAGAGGAGGAATCTCCACCTTCACCACCACCTAAGAAGAAACCTACAAAGGAAACCCTTCATCATCCCAAGATTAACAAGAGTCACCCATTCCTATGCTTTGAGTCAACGTCTAAGGAAAAATAGAGGTATGATATTTTGTCAAAATTGAACTTCATAGTAGGAAAAACATAAAAATTGACTTATTTGAAGATCTAGGAGTAAAAGGGCTCAAATTAAATAGAATTATAGATTGTAGAAAGTATTTGAGATGGACATGGATATCAACTTTGAATTGTTGTTGGAAATGTTGTGTACTTTCAATGTTGATTAGGGAGGACAACAATCAATAATTAAATTACATTAAGAATAATACCCAATCAAAACAATTTCATTTGCACACTTTGAAGATTTTTGTGTCAACAATTGCTATCAGAGCAGGTC
Source organism: Breynia disticha f. nivosa (assembly GCA_948193385.1). NCBI lineage: Eukaryota > Viridiplantae > Streptophyta > Magnoliopsida > Malpighiales > Phyllanthaceae > Breynia > Breynia disticha. The sequence goes on along the minus strand of CANYCX010404988.1, from coordinate 4,342 downwards.
TCTATTTGTAGGCTTAATATCCTTAAGAATATCCAAGAGGCCATTTGCACACTTTGAAGATTTTAGTGTCCACCCAAGTCTCCCACCCTTGTTTGATGGCTTTAATTATTCTTATAGGAAGAATCACATGAAGATTCACATAATATATGAAGGATTCAAGTATTGGAAAGTAATCATCCATGGCCCTTTTATTCCAAAGAACGAGAATGGTGAAGTTAAAGATTAATTGACTTATAGTGACTATGATTAGAATAAAGTGTATGTGAATGCAAGGGCAATGAAGCTCATTTTGTGTGGTCTCTCGGTCGAAGAAAAGAATAGGACGGGTTCATGTAAAAGTGCAAAAGAAATGTGGGAAAGACTTAGAATCACATATGAAGGAACTACTCAAGTGAGAGAAACAAAGATCAATATACTCCTTCATGAGTATGAAATGTTTATTATGAAGGATGGTGAGTTAACCAATACCATGATTGATAGATTTGGTGAGATTGCGAATGGGTTGAGTTTTTTTGGACAAAAGAATAAGTGATAGTGATAAAGTGAAGAATATTTTAAGATCACTTCCGAGAGAATGGTATTCTCAAGTGATGGCTATAATGGAGTCCAAGGGTATTAACACATTGGATTTCAATGCTCTTGTTGGTTCATTGATCAATTATAAAATTATCTTGAAGTCAAGAAGTGGAAGATTGAGGTCAAGGGAGAAGAATATTGCTTTGAAGGCTAGAGTTCATTAAAATATTAAGAGTGTTGATGAACAAAATGTTGAAGAAGATGATGAGAAAATGGCTTTGTATGCAAGGAATTTGAGAAAATTTAAGAGTTTGATGAAATCAAGGAGAGAGGAGCTTAGAGAAGATGGCAGATTTAACAAACGAAGCAATAAGAAGGTCCTTACTACGAGTTGGAGTAATGATGATGATGGATAAGAGCAATACCAGTACAATGTAGCTTTTATGGTAAGAATCTCTTACTCTAGTGAAGTTGAAGATAAGGTACAATGAAGAATGAAAGTTCCACCCAGTACTTGACTTATGGATGTCAAGTGATTAAAGCACATAAATGAAGATAATGACATATTTGAAGAATCAAGCCAAATAACTAAAGATTTGCTGCATTTAATAAAAATAATAAAGTTAAAATCATTGGCTTTGGTAAAGTGGGTAAATAAATTTTACCAACCATTGAAAATCTATTTTTGGTTGATGGCTTATTAAATAATTTGTTTAGTATATTTTAAGTTAGAATTAGAATGTGCAACTTGAATTCATTTTCTTAATTGTGTAGTTTCATTTATTGATTGTTGATCTTGCATTTGCATATACTTGCCTATAGTAATATGGTCAAAATAATGCAACCTTGATTTAAACATGCTAGGTACCATTAGCTTGGATTTACTTAAAAAAGGCAAAAACATGTCTGCAAAAATTTTTAGTCAAACAAAATAATCCTTAGTCGAGCAAAATATTGGTTGGTCGGTAGGTTTGGAAGCAGTGGCCTTTTGAGTGATTTCAGTGCTTTTTAGTCGAGTAAGTATCTTTTTGGTCAAGTAACATTAGGAAAATTACTCGACTAACATATGTGTTAGTCGAGTAACTTGGGTTCAGATGACAAGAAATAAGAGCATAATTTTTTTGACATCAAATAATTTAATATACCCATACATTTTCATTTTGCAAATTAATTGCACAAATGGCTAAAATAAGCATGATGATAATGAAAAATTAAGGGGGAGTGAAACTTTATTTTCAATCAAATTATTTTTAATGATTGAGTATACTTTTGTTAGAATATTAGAATAAAATGCGAGCAAAGTCATCTATATAGTTGAAAAATGTGGCACAAACTTAGTTGTAAAAATGTGAAGTTTATGACTTAGGTGTTATTCTTAATTCTTAATATGTCATTCAATTGCATAGTTGATTGAACATTTTTTACTATACTATTATAATGCTAAACCTTGAATGATATGTATATAATGAATATGTTTCTTGAGTTTCATATCATGTTTATGCATTTGACTTTTATGTCGTGTTTATTGAAATTGTTCTTGCATGGTGATCATTTGTGTTATACATGTATACATACTGTTATCTTGACCTTCTTGTATAAGAACACATAGTGAAAATAGGAAAATCTTGACAAATAAAGGGGGAGAAATTTAAACATATTTGATATTTTTGATAGAACTTAATGGATAGATTAAGGGGGAGTTCTATATATACTGATTAGAGAGTCACATATTTAGGGGGAGAACAAAATTTCATCATTGATTGACATCACTCTTATGCATATCATCTTTCATGTTTAGTGAGTGCATTATGATTAGTCTTTTATATACATTTGAAGTTATTTGATATTTATGGGTTGTAACTTGGACTTGATGATTAAATGGTATAGATTAGACTTACATTGATGTTATCATTATTATGAATTCTATATTGTGTTTTGATCTTATTCTTGATTTGTTTGCTTATGATCCATTGAATGTGATATTGTTTTGAAATTACATGCATATAATCATACATCTTAAATATCTTTAGCTTTTTTATAATGTCAAAAAGGGAGAGGAAATATCCATGAAATTGAAATGCTTGATGAAGATTGAATTTTAATGGACATATTTGATCTTCACATTTGCCTTAAGTTGTTTATTGTAAATGGACTATAATTTTGGACAAGGATTGAAAACCTTGATCATGTTCAATTCACTTTGTTTTCCAAACAAATGTTTATCAATTTCATATATGTTTTCTCATTATCAAAAAAGGGTAGATTTTTTTATCAATGGTGATCGAAATTAAGATCCTCATTGTGTTTTAATAATGTATAAAATGACAAAATTGATGAAAATAAATTTTAGGTTTAGAAATGAATTAAAATAAAAGAAATATTGTAACATTATGGATATTTTTCGTCATTAAATGATGATAAATAAATGTTCAAACATCAATATATAAAGGTTGATCAAAGAGTGATATAAGTTTGACACGAAATAATCGACCAAAATCGGTGAAATGCTGAAATTGGGAAGTACGCGCAGTGGACAGCAAGTATGCGCAGTCGTCCTAACCACGCGTACTTGATATTCCAGCACGCGTGGATCCCGGTTTTGATGAAAAAATATAAATCGAAGAATCACGAACCTCACATAAACTTTCATTTACAAAGATTTCCTTTCCAGAGCAAAAATACAGCAGGGAAAACTGAGAAAAGCTAAGTTTTGATCATAGGAAGAGGTTTAGGGCATTTCTTTTGCCATCAATCATTCAAGTTCATAAGGTAAGTTGTATTATGGTTTACTTAAGGTTGATGCTTGGATGTTTCCTGAATTATATGGATGTTGTGTAAGGTTTTGCTTGCTGGAAATGATGATAGTTAGGTAGGGAATCTGAACTTGAAGTTAGGGATTTGATAGGATGGTTTTGAAGAAGAAGGATGGATGAAAGGAGTGGAAAACTTGGTGTTTAGTTAAGGTTTACAAATGGTTGATTGCTGAAACTGTAAACCTTGTTGATTTTATGTTTTGAATGGATATTGATGCTGGAATTATAGGTTATTGAATCAGTAGAACATAAATGAAATTATGGAAATGTTTTAGACAATGCAATTCTTAATTGGATCGAGTTTGGTAAGATGAATGCATAAGTAAAGAATGAAGAATGGTAGACTTTAAGTTACTAAATCATATTTGGTTAAGGTTAAATAAAGAATGAAGGTGTTCATGGTTAGTTAATTCCTTGTATGTTATCAATTACATACAGAAGGATCTTGACGATATCGGAGTAGGTTTTGAGTTGTGTTAGATTGTTGCTTTTGCTTGTTTCGAGGTAAGTGTTCTTACGCTTACATATTGATTCGTATTTTGTTTTAGTCATCTTTCTATTTAGATAGAATTGGCCTATAATGATATGTTGAGTTTGCTAGATTCTAGATTAATCATATTGAATATGAGAATGTGATGTTTGGTTTATGATTGATATGAAATGGAATGAATGTAATGATGGATGTATATCTTAATTGACATATGGTTGATTGAATGTTGATTGACGCTTTGTTATGGTTGATTCTTAGTAGATTGATACAAAATTTGGTTATTGATTATAAGCTTTGAAAAGCTTTATATATATATATATATATATATATATATATATATATATGTTATGTTCTTAAGAATATTACGATGTTTTTATTATGTTTGTGACTAATTTGGCATGTTAATTATACTTGCCTTATTGTTCATTTTTATGAACTATGTTTGATTGGATTCGTATGCTATTATGCTATATTGACCTTGGGTTGATATGTGATTGGTAACATGCTCTTTTGTATTTGATAT
>CANYCX010404826.1:0-17358 GCA_948193385.1 Breynia disticha f. nivosa | reverse complement strand
TTTATTTTATTTTTCTAACTCATTTTCATATCAACCTTTTATCAACCATTTTATTTATTTTTAACTATTATTTATTAACATTAAATCATCTATTATCGATTATTTTAGACGAAAAATTTTCGGAATGTTACAATGCATATATTTATATTCCTTGTATTTGAATAGGCTAAGGTCTTTGAAATTATTTGTAAATATATTGAGGAAAATGGGATGTAAATATTTGATTTTAAAGATTTAAATTATTATGCTCCCGTTATTAATTCTTTATTGTGTTATTAAAAATTTACTTAAACCAAAAACTTGATTTCCAAGTTTGATTGTCACTTGTAGGAGGGAAGTTATACGCAAGTGATAATTAAATTCGGGGGTCACATTTAGTGGTATCAGAGCCCAGGTTTTAAAAGCCTTGGCTCTTGATATTATGGATTTAATTCGGATTTGTTAAATGGGATTTTTTATAGTAGGCATGTATGCATAAGTGTCATGTACATTGTTATGAAATAAAATTTAAATGGGAACCTTGTTTCTTTCCTTGTAAACAGAATGGAAGAAAGACAAGGTGACAGTGCCCATGAAGTCGCTGATTCTCTAGAGTCTATACGAGGGAATGTAAATACCTCTATTGTGAGTGAGCAGGCACAATCTAATCTTCAGGGACAAACTCAAGCACAGCCTTAGGCAGTGCAAGAAATTCTAGATTTTGTAGGAGCTGCAGTAAGGGAACAAGTTTCTCAAGCTCAAAGGAGTGTTATTGATAAGAATTTTGAGCATATTAGGAAACTTGGAGGTAAACCTTTCGCAGGCACCATTGATCCCTCCATTGCTGAAGATTGGATGATGGATACAGAGAGAGTGCTACGTAGGATGCAATGCACTTCTATACAAAAGGTTTTGTATGCCACATCTTTATTAGAAGGTGAAACAGTAAATTGGTGGGAAATGGCCCAGAGAGCTTGGCTGATCCTCTCACTATGACGTGGGAGGAATTTCAGAAAGTGTTTACAGACAAGTACACCCCACAGGTGTATAGGAGAGAGAAAAAGGCAGAGTTCCTTAACCTTATGCAAGGTGATCTCTCAGTGGCTGATTATTAGGTAAAATTTACTCGTCTATCCCAAAGTAGTTAATGCATAGGTGATCGTTATTTATTATGATTTAAATACATTATGCGATAGGGATAATTGCCTTATTGAATCTTTACTCAAAACTATTTTTAAATTCCGTATTACATTCTATCCAGTAATTTTTCCAAGAACCACGGTATGCCAGATTGAGCATAGGGTTGTGCTCATCGTCACTGTAGAATATGTCTCTGGCACGAGCTCGTGGTTTTAAAATGGCAAAGCACGAGGTCATGCTGATCAGTACAATGGATGTGCAGACCTTCTGTTTTGTACATTTCACTTTTGTTTTCACAGCAAACAAAGCACAATCAACTTCACAATAGGTATTAGTTGCCATTACGTTCTAGATACAATAACTATAGTAAATGCACTGCAAAACAACACATTATCAACCATACTTGTCCGTACATAGTCACACCATATAGCCATACCATATCTACTCTCAATTACTCACATATCCACATTAACGGCAACAAGTACGACAACAACATAAACATTTCAGCATCTAAAACTTTCCATGACATCAACCAAAACATATGAATGCATTATGGAATGCTAATGCGATGCCAAAGCAATCACATACGACATACCACGGGGTATTTCTTTTCTTTTCTTTTTCTTTTTCCCTCAGACCCAGTTCAGTATCGAGCTCTTGCCCAAAATATCATTGGCCCAGTCGGCATCAAGATCTCACTTAGAATCATTATTGGGCCCAACTTGGCGTCGAGCTCTTGACTAGAATCTTAAGGCCACGTGTCACATATTAATGCTAATGCAACACATGAATTATATGCAATTCATTATGGTCAAATCTTATATCAAATACACACCCATGCTATGCATCATAATATCAAATCGAATGGTAACACATTCTCATCATCAAATCAACTACATGCTTTCTACAAATCTCATATAGGCATAACATAGATCAATTATCAAAGCCATAAACAAATATAATCCATCCAAGTATGACATGCCATCATATAGGATCATTTCCATCATTTCCATAAGCCAGTGTTTATTTACACAATCAAATCACTATCACATAAGATCATCAATAAGTACATGCTATTCTCACATAAGCAACCAAGGCTCAAGAACACATATATACTAGACATATGAATTATAACAAGCAAGTCCATTTAGACACATTTGAACTACTTCAACGCAATTGTACATTAATCAATTATGATTAACCATATAGATGCAAGACATACAATGGTAACTGTAAACATCACTTAACTCACAAATTTGCGAAGTCGGGCTCTATGGCTCAACTCCAATTCAAAATGCATAAATCACCTCCTATAATAGAAACACAATACAAGGCTGTAAATAACTTCATTCCACATAAAGAAACCCCAATTCCATCCTTAACTAATCAAACTCTCTATTGTTTTCTTATTTACTTTCAATCATTGATTCTCCTTATTTCGATCTCGTTACAATTTAAACATTGTAAACAATTTGCAAGAGTTCAAGTAACTCTAATTAATTTATCCTGCATCTTTTCACCATCACTCCATCCCTTTCACCATTATTTCCAAAATTCATCAACCTAAACACATAAGCTTACTCAAACCAAGTATAAAATTCTTACCTTAATGTGTTTGTCTTGAATCTTTATATGAATTCCTGTTTATCCTTGCACTCCCTCACTTCTAGAAATTCCTAAGGTTTTCCTCACATTTTCTCTCGATTTTCTGCTGTCTGTTATAATAAAACAATGTTAGTTGATTTCGGTTTAAAACTTCTCAGCCGATACACCCTTCAGCTTGGGTCGTGCTCAAGGTCGTGCCGTGCATTTTTGACACGAGTTTTAATCTGTTCCTGCACAAGATCGTTCTGATCATTTCTTGCAAAGATGAGCATGCCCTCTGGCACGGTCGTTCTCCAGCCCGTGCTCATTTGTTGTTTTGAACAACTTTTCGATTTCATTTCGATTCAATTATGTTTTAATCTATTTTTTATATAGATTACTTCTAATAATTTCTGGGGCGTTACAATTAGTTTACAAGGGTGACTCAACACATGTCTTGTTATAATTCTGATATTTATGGAATCAAGGTCGTTTAATTTTAAATTAAACACTTAGTGTTGGAGAGATTTAAGGAGCAAGTGATATATTCAAAGGAAAAATGAAGACAAAAACCCCTAACCCTAACATAGTCACCCTATCCTCCCTTCCTCTCTCAAACATTGCTCCCTTTCTCTCTCTCTCTCTCTTTTGGAACTTGTTTAGAAAGAAGAAATAAGTTCTTTGTTATTCTAAGTCAGAATCGTTTGGCTCAAAGGAAGAGGAAAAAATTTTTTATCTCTCTTTCTTACCAAGACCATCGGTCATTCAAGGAAGCCACGAAAGGAGCTATCACTCTTCTTGGATCAGATCATGTTCAAATGTGTGTAAGATCGTAAAGGAAGAAGCCATTTGTTTCTTTTTTATTGGTGTATTCAAAATCGTAAAGATACAAAGTGGTAATTAAATATAAACCTTAGAAATTTGGGTCTAAATACGTGTGAGATAATCTTTTGTGAAATCATTTTGTGGCATGTTTATGTTTTGTTGTGTTGATTGAAAAATTGAATAACACGTTAGAAACATGTCTTATTTTGAAACAACATCCAATATCCCCACCATGTCATCATACGTCCTAACCTACATTGACCCACTGTCGTTAACTCTCAACTCTCTATCATCACCTAACCTCGCAATGCCATCCAAATCCTTAAAAGAAGTAAACAATTTCTGTGAATAGGTCATATGATAAAAAACACCTTTATCAAGAATCAAAGTGTCTATAGTAATAGCTGTTCATACAGTCAAAACATCTCCATCATCACCCTCATCAGAACTATCCTGAGTAGGACAATCCTAAGCTATAACAAGCTGAGCATTATCCTTTGATCCTTGTCCATTATCCTCTTTATGTTGTGGACAATCGCTCTTAAAATGCCCTTTCTCCTTACAATGATAAAACCTCATTTCAGGCCTACATTTGGAATGCGACTTACTATGCCCACCATTATTTCTCTCCGTGCTCCTACCTCTGCTCACAGTCAACCTGGTGTTTACACTACTATTGCATGCATTAGAAATCATTTTCTGTAGTTCTTTAACTATAACACATCCTTCATGTCATTTATTAAAATACTAAGACACCAATCCATCAGAGTATTAATAAAATTCTCATATGAACTAGGCATAGAACACAAAAATATGATGGTTTGATACTCATCCTCAATCTTAACACCTACTCCATGCAAATAGAGTATAATTTTGTTGAAGTTGTTAATGTGATCTCTACCTTGCATACCTTTTAACATCTTCAAGGTGTACAATCTCCTCTTTTAATAAAGTTTGTTGGTCAGTGCTTTTTCTGGTACTTGTTTCCAAGCTTCCTCTACAAGCCCACTACAGTAGTCTCATCGGTGACCTCCCTCAAAATTTCATCTGCCAAAGTCAAGAGAATTGCACTATGAGCCCTAAACACAATCTCTTCCTTCTCTGCATCTAACAACTCTAATGTTGACAATTTCTCTTCTCTCTCTATTGCTGTTACACACCTCTACTTAACTAAGAGAGCCTTCATCTTTAACTTCTACATGGTGAAGTCATTTGAACCATTGAATCTTTCAATTTCAAACTTTTGAGTCAATATCCTTTTTTTTTTGTAGAATCAATCCCCAATCTCTGATAGCACTTGTTAGGAAATTGAGCAATAAAATTGCAAAATTATATTTGAAAATAAGAAACAAAGACACAAAATTTAAGTTGTTTGATCAAATTGATCTATGTCTACGGCCATAAGGAGTATTCTTTAATAATGTATTGACCAAAATGTTATCATGAAGATAATAAGACATCTATTTGGTATGTGTACACCTTGACAACCAGCAAATAACTTATTTTATCCCCATTGTCACAACTCTAGACCAAACACTTCAAATAAACTCAAAATCCATAAACAAAATTGATATAACTCAACAGTGAGTATAAAAGCTTGAAAAATCAAACTTTCACACAATCACACGACAAAGTAGTAGAAAAATTTGAACAATTTCAAGCTCTCACATGATTAAAAAATTAAAATGAAAAGTAAAACTCTGTTGCATAGAAACTTATAAAGGCACTTGATCCTCTACGATATATATTGACAAATAGAAAATTTTATATAATACAAAGTATTGCCTCTACAACTAGGAAAGACATAAGTAGAAATGCTTGAAAAAACCAAGCTCTCATGTGATCAAAAAATAAAGTTTGTGAAAAAGCTTCAAAAATCAAGCTCTCACACCATTAAGCAATAAAGTGAATAGAAAAAACTTGAACAATTTCAATCTCTGACATGATTAAAAAAAATCAAGATGAAAGGTAAACCTTTATTGCCTAAAAATTTAAATGGCGTAAGATATACTGTCAATATACATTGACAAGTAGAAAATTTTATATAATAGAAAATCTTGTCAAATCTTGTCTCTACAGATAACAAAAACATGTGAAAAGTATAAATCATTGTAAGAACTTGTCATATACACGTATAAAATATGTGTATGAAAAACCAAATATTTCTTTTAAAAAATCATCTCAAAATCACTTACCCAAAATGAGATTTGGCTACATGCTTGGAGAGCAATTGATAAAGAATGGGCTAAAGCCCACAAAACCAATTAAGTCTATCGAAGGCTTGAAGCCTATAAATATTAAATAAGATTAATTAATGTCATTAATAGAAAGACATTATATACATTATAATCATTAATAAAAAAAAATTACAAGTGTTACAAACATTAATAGAAAGACGTTACAGACATTATGCTCTTTAACAAAAAGACGTTATGAACGTTATGAAAGTCAATAAAAAAAACGTTACAAACGTTATATTGAGTGAGATTCGTTAAGCTTACTCTATATAAAGAGATTAAAGATACATTCAATGTACATTCTTACCATCCGACACAAATACAGAATTGTTATTCAAATACTAACCTGAGCATTGGTGTACGTCCGGAGATTAGCCCGACCTCTATTCTTATTTTATTTCAAAATTTGTGGTCTTGCTAATGAGAACATCTATGTTGAATTTAGGAAATAATAAAAATATATAATTTTTTTTGAAGATTCGAAATTTAGTAATTAGGAAACTAAAATCAATATTTTCTGAATTAATATAAATTAACAAATTAAGGGTTCTACATTTCGTGAACGGACATTTACAGTCAGCAGCAGGATTTCAAATTATGTGTTGGTTCAACTGGAAGATGATGCTTCACATTTCTCGTTAGCGTGGCATGAACAAATGGGTAAGAAACACTTTCTTTTTCATTCTATTTATTTTCGGGTCAGACCTTTTCTTTAGATGAATCACAGATATTCAACTGTGAGCAAAAGACGTCAGAAAAACATGCTTGGGGTCCCAGAAAGGAAGTTCTTTTCTTAAGTTGCTGGGAACAATCTTGAAAAGAACCGTCCATCCATCTGTCAGAAAATTGTTGTACGTTTCGAATTGTAGTTCCAAGTTAAACTGATGATATATGTAGGAAGCATGCATCATCTACTTTCATTTCTAGGTTGTGGGGTTCACTTCTGTGCAACATGCCAAAGCATACTAGGTAGGTTTTCCTCTCTGTTCCCCCTTGATAGACGTTTTCCGTCAAAAGATTACAGATGTAAAGGCTCAAGGACACAAACACAGCTACCTCACAAAATAATTATTGAAAACTATCCCCCACCTTTACACTGGCTAGCTCAGTATAGGCATACTTGGATGAGTTGAAGAGCTAGAGACTTCCATTTCACATACTCAAGAGTTTAGCCCTCCACAAAGTATCAAGCCAACTGCCTTTGTCGAAAACAAATTCTAAGAAGCCAACTACAGCAAATATTTTCCTTTAATGTTGACATCACGTATTATAATAAGGCCATTCGAATGTAAGGATGTGCATTGGCCACCTCCTGCAAATAGCTTCCATTAATCATGATTACTTGTGACAAAAGAAAATGTCGCAATAGTGTAAAAAGGCAAATGGAAATGGGGTGTTGAATTCTTTCACGTAGGATTTTTCATAGGGTAAATGCGTTTGTCCTAGTGGTTTGTGCTTTTTTGGTATCATCTAATTGCATTGCATACATAATTTTTTAAAACAAAGCATTAATTTAGTGTTGACCTAATTACCGACAGTGAAATAACTGAGAATGACATTTCGAGACTTTTCATCTTTCTGGTTTTTAGAAAAAAAAAAGTTATTTTGGTTATATAGTGACATCAAAATATTTGCCATTTGGTTCTTGGAAAATGTCATTTTCTGTTAGTTCTGATAATCTTAACTAACGAGAATTACGTCAAGATATTAAATGGGTTAATTTTGTCGCTTAAAACTTCAGGAACTTTTAATGTAACTTTCATCACACGTTTTGCATTTCAAGCTGCTCATGAGATGAAACCACAAGTGCTGGAAATGTGAAAATTGCTTAAGAGGACCGTGACAAGTCAGTCTATAATTGAATCAGAATCTCACAGGTTCATGTTATTAATTCCAAACTTAAGGGGTCATCTTATTTTGCTTATTCATGCAAAATACTTTGTTACGCCTCCAATCAATACAGGTTTTTTTAACTAAAATTTCAGAAAGGTGTCTGCAACTGAGTATGAAAGCGAATCCAGGTTGTAACCTCCCTCTCAGAAGACACAGCAATCCCAGAAAATGTGCGTAGTTTTGTCATTAACAAAATATTAGGGCTAACAAAATAGTACTCGACTCGAAAGCTCGCAAACATGATCGTTTAACGTTCGTGAATAAACTCGATTACATATTTTTTTTATATTAATATGCATTTTTTATATTTTTTCTTTCAAGTATGTATATAATTTATTTAAAAGTGAATCATTTTCATAATAAAATTATATTTTGATAAAATATATAATAAATTACAATAAATTGTGCAATATTAATTAAAAATAATAACTTTATTATATAAAAAATAAAAATATTAATAATATTAAATAAATTTGTTAATTTTAATTTTACATCGAATAAAATTATATTTTAATTTTAGTTTAACAAAGATAGAAAAACTCGTGAACATGTTCGTTTGTTCGCGACTTTAAACAAGCCTGTTTGTAAACAAAATTTTGAGCTCAATACAAAACTTTGGTCTAGTTTGAACTCGTAAAATTTTTAAATAGCTGAGTTCGATTACTCTGAAACTGTTCTCGACTCAATTCGTCTACAGCCCTATCATACATAGTCAAAATTCAGTTAAACAACTAGTTTGATTAATGTGCATACATATATGTGTGTGTTTCCAACAAATAAATGAAAATAAACTTAAAAATCAGCGTGAAACAAAAAGGTTATCAGAACCATTGTTTAGAATATGTATATGGATTGGTGTCTAATCAAATAGTCCATCGTAGACAATTTCTTTTTCCTTTGTAGTAAACAGAACCATAAAGCATACAGACTCCGTTATCACAAATAACGAATCGCATGGGAGAGAATGTACTAGCAACTCACCCTGCAGAGACTAGAATTATATCAGTTTTGAACCTTTGAGCACAAGGTGTGATGTCTGCATCGAACACAGTCCTCATGGTAATGTCACCTGAGCAGACTGGAAGGGGCAGATTTGGTGTCGCAGCGTCGCCATTTCCATTGCCTATCTCATCATCAATTTTACCAGTACCTGGGTTCCTTCCATCCTGTACTAGTAATAAATAATACATTGAAACTGGATTCAATAAAAATAACTATAAACTAACAATAGGCCAAAAACATATTGACATGAATAAATAGCCAAAAGTTTGAGCTTTACTGTGCTATTTAGTTTACGAAAATTTATCCAGCCCATTGGATGAGATCTTCAGTACACATTTTAGTTATTCTAGCTAAGATTATCTATTCAGTCATTCAACAATAGAAAACTCGCTTTTTGTTTCAATTTAAATTATGAGCCACTGAACGTCATCTCACAAAGCGATAGAGAAAACAAGCTAAATTGTTGGAACAAACCAAGAGAGGTATAACATCAACTGAAAATCCATCCATCCATCCATTACCGAGAAAAATAGAGCATAAATAACCGAAGCTAGAATGAAATATCATTCCGGAACGCTAATTTATTTTGAAGGGTGCGATTCCAACATAATTACAAAGGAAAAACTGTAAAGAAGAGACAGACACAAAGTTACAGGAAAAAGGATAAAGAAAAAAAAAGACAGTGCTTTATGTCAAATCTTTTTGTTAGTGGAGAAAAAAAAGCCATTATCTTTGTCTTTTCACAAACCTCTTAAACCATTAAGTGAAAACTGACGTTATTACCATTTTATACCACAAGAATTATTTCCAAACATATGTCAATTGAAAATGTTCAGCATATTGATAGCCCTGAAAGCTTGAGACTTTTTATATAAAATAAATAGTGAATGGTAGGAATAGAGTTGGAATCGTATCGCATATCCTTTGAGGTTGCATTGTGTTCACAAACTAGCATTATGTTCATGTTTCATTTTTTAATTTTGCAGATGTTTAACAAAACAAATTGCCTAAATTTGTGGAGCATGATTTAGTATTGCTTATGTCCAAACAAAGAGAATAAAATTTGCATTGGAATTGCAAGTGAGATTAACAACTAAATTGGTTAGTTGAAAGGAAAAATATATATCAGGATTGTCCTAAAATTTATCATTGTTCCATTTCCATGGTGAGCTGGGCATGAAGAGCTGCAGTACATACACGAAGCAGAAGAATATCTAAAAGTCCTGCTTATCTCACCATACCATACACTAATTCTAACTGAAGAGGAAAATCATAAATTCGAGAATGATAATGAACAAATCCAAACTACAGGCATAAAACATATGCTTTGGCATGGACACATGCAATGTTATCCACAGAAGCAGCATTAAAATTTTGAAGTTAATACTCTCTGAACCCCCAAAACTAACATAAAAAAAGAATTATGGTTAGAGCATGCACTAAAATATTTTAATTGAATGAATAAAATATTGAAATTACTTTTGTCAATAACAGAAATATATCCCGTCAGTTGTACAAAAGGGCAAGACCATCTAAGGTAGTTATTCCCAAGGACAGATCTTTCTAGTGCCACAACAACAATACAAAGCACTTCATACTATCACTTCATTTATTAAAACACAAACCATGGTCCATATGCCATCGAACAACAGAACAAAGTGAGTACACGTTGAAATTACACTTGAAAGTTTCATAAAAAAAAGAAACAAAGCAAATATTTATATACCTTTGAAGTCAGTTCCATCTTCTCAAGCGCACTCACAATAGCTGGAATTCTGAAATGGGACTCCGGATGTGACTCCTGGGCAAGGTTCATATCACATGGTGATGAGAAATAAATGAACTAATGCAGCAATAGCGCCTAACTAGATAAGTTCCAAACAAAAATAAACGAATTTGGAACCATGGAAACACCATGAGTAGATATAAATATTTGTCTCAATTAGACCATGTAAGAACTTTTGGAATGAAAGGAAGGTGTTACTACAACAGAGGAGTAACCATGAAAATAACTTAAACCCAAAACATGTATTGATTGGAAAAGAGATGAATGTATGGAAAAAATAGCAAGTTGAGATATCTATTGGTAACAGAATTATCATGAGGACTTATATCTGAAAGCCAAAACATGAACCCAATACTCAGCAGAAAAAAAGTGCAAGGAGAATTAAGGCATCAAATACAACTTCATTTCTAGAATTTTGCAATTAATACAAGTGAAATCAATGATCAGTTGATAATAATACTGAAATTTACCATGTTATGGCCCAAAGCTGGTGAGACACTGTATATTACTCGATCATCAACCAATGTTGAAGAGTTGGGCTTATATTCTTCTCAACATCATAAGAGGAAGAAACTGACAATCCAATACTAGTTAAAACAATCAAAACCAGTTTCATTTTAGCTGAGACACACTGCAAACATTGGGCACAAACCCACATCACAAACCATCAAATAGAAACAATCGTTGATATTTCCATTATGTCTTTGCAACTATAGTTCCCCAAATAACCAAAGATTACACAATGACAGAGATTTAGAAAAATTCATGCAGAAGAAGTAAAAATAAGCAAAAATTAATCATACCAAGTTAAAATAAACATTAACAATGGAAGAAAAATGAAGAATTTGATAAAACTAGATGCAGTATATGGCAAGATAACACACTCATGCAATGGTAGTTACTGTCCCAGCAATACATAATAGCCATAGTATCGTATCATTAGTTAAGCATTTTAAGAAAAAAGAAACATCTGTAAAGGGAGAGCAGAGGTTGTGAGGCTTCATTGAGTGGCTGAGTCTCTGCTGTCTGAAACCATGCTTGCTCGCCGCACGCTGCTTGTACGTTGAAGTGGATTCATATATGTTTCCGAATGCAGCTGTTGTGGATGCATTCTTCTACGGGACACGATAATACAACAAAACGAGATAAGTCCAAGCGATTGCAGTCCAAGCAGAATTGAGAGATCAAGGGTCCAAGTGATCAACTATTAGTTATGAGATAGTCACGTACGTTTTATTTTCTTAGTTGATTGAATTAGAAATTAGTTGTCTAGAGTGATTAAAAGTTTAGTTGATTTAGAAGTCTTTAGCAATGTGGGGGTTTCAATTAATGCCACACTCTGATGTATTAATAGCCTTTGAGTGCTTAATACAAACCATCGATTACAACTATAAAATCTCTTTTTGATCGTCCGAAAAAAAAAAAGCATGTTAAAATAAGTCCTAAACCTAATTCAGTTGTATTAAATTCAGTTGTCTTAAAAGAAATTCAGATAATTATGCATTCTACATAAGTACGAGATTTCAATTGTAAAAATGTTCATATATCTTTGTTCATTTTTGTTATTGTTGATTTTAAGTTCTTTAATTGTGAAAATGTCCGATTTGTGCTTTTCAAATGTATAAATATCAAAAGGGATCAAACTGTTTCAACCATCATGCATTAAAAGACGTGTCTGTTTTAAATCCTAATTTGATGGATTTTAATGATAGATTTCTTTTTTGTACAAAACTCTTAATCACCTATATATCTTCCTTACTCTCTTATTTCAAACAAAATTGAACTTATCATATACTATTTTAGCTTCTCTAAAGGGTTTTCATTCTGAAATTGCTCGGTTCATGAAGGTTTGGTATTAAAGTATTAGTTTTTATTAAATTTTAGTGATTTTAATCACTTTCAGTTTCTTTTTGCGATGTTCTTGATTATTTTCTCTATTTTTTGTAAAAAGTGTTATGTTTTCTCTCTGAAATCATACTAAAAATCTATTCTTTTTTCATTATTGTTTGTTAATGTTAATGATGTATGAATATTAGTATTTGATTGTGTATTTTTGTTATTCGTTTAATAATATATGATTTTTGCTTCGAGGATTGTTTTTGGTATATGAGAGTTTTTTTGTTTAATGAAACTTTTTTTTATTGATTTGTGTTTAGATTTGATTTTTTTTTGTTGTTTAAGGTTTTTTGGTTTGATGAAATTTCTTGTTCTATTTTGTTGATATTTGTTCAAGATGTCCTCTAAAAAAGGCAAAGAAGTTAGCAAGAAAAGGAAAGATGTTCCTGAGTTAGAAACAAAAAACAAACTGTGTTGGTGTTAAAGAAGGCAAAAGATGTTGAACCTTCACACGGGGTAAAATCGAAAGTTTTGTGTTTTGATGTTGCTACTGTATAAGGTAAAGCGTTTTTGGATTTATAAATTCATGAACAATAATGAAGATGAACGAACATGAAACGAACATGAAATGAACATGAAACTACGCGTTTTTATGTTGCAAGTGTTTGTTGATGCTGATTTTTTAAGAACAAATTAGAACAATTATGAACATTGACAATTGTATTTTTTGTCATTTATTTTTTTGAACGATTGTGAACAAATATGAACATTGACAATTGTAATTGATTTTTATTTGTATTTTTTTATGTGACCCCCAAATTCGACTACCACTTATTTTTAATATACTCTTATCTTTTACGAGTGGTACCCAGATTTGGAAATCAAAGGTTTTGAAATAACGATTTGACATTAAAAGATTTCAAGAAAATTCATTTATGCACATTCGATTTCAAGTATACAATCCTTCATCTGCCTGATTAATGATTCATAGGGTTTTTTTTTAAAAAGGGAATATTGCAAAATGTGCATGTTTGCAAAATCAATCGGGTTTTATAAGAAAAGAAATTGCTCAAATCTCAAATTCAAATATAACCCGCCAAATAAACATATATGCATTAATAATGTTCAATACAAACAATTTGTATGACATATGATTAAAACAACCTCTAGTGCATCGTCCACCTTGGTTCTTCGATTCTTTAAGTACGAGTCGAAGTGAGCAAAACAATCAACCGCCCCTCCACCATAACTTCTCAAATCCCCGCCAATATGGCAGGCATAGAACGCAATGAGTTGTGAAACTCAATAAGCTACACTTACCGAAATGGACAACTTCCCTAACAAGTTCGCATTCATTTATATTCATACCTTTCATACAATATTTAGGAATTTTCCCTCACATCTTTGACAAATCAATCCAACATATTACCAAGCCAACTTTTAAACCATCTTACTTGTTAGACCAATAATGTAGAACAATATCACTCCTGTTCTAACACAATCATTAATATAGGCAATACGATACCGATTATCTTTCTACGTTACAATATTATTATTATTCGATCAAGTCAATATCCAGGCATTCAAGCATGCATTCATTTACACTTCATAATCCACCTTCTTAGTCATTTACTTTATCAATTATAAAAATATACATAGATGGAAAATTGCAAGTCACGTTTGTGGTTTTCATGTATACTGAATGAAACATGCAAACTAGGTCGCAATACTTAACTTTCTCATACATTTACAATTCACCCACAACCCTTGGACAGCTTGGTGGTCACGTTCGTGATTTATCCTATCAAGGACGTGACTACAAAAGTTTCACCAATCACGTGACCAGACAGATAGTCACGAACGCAATGGAGGGAGTCACGAACATGGCTATCTTCCTGCTGGAATCTGTCAACTAAGTGGGTCATGATCGTGAATCAGAAGGTCACAAATGTGACTCATATAGTCACCTTTTGGTCCAGAGTGGTGGTCATGAGTGTGACTGAGAAGGATCATGTTCTAGTCACGAACGTGACTTGCAGCTCAATCATCATGGACAGGATCGAGGTCACGAACGTGACTGCTGAGCATCACAAACATGATTTGGAAATTACATTCACATTCCATTCCAGACTGGCAGTCACGAACGAGATTGGGGACAATCATGATCGTGACTGAAGTGGGGATCCAAGATTTGCACTTCAGAATGCCAGTCACGAACATGAGTGTTGTCAGTCACGAACGTGATGGGTTGGCTGTTCACCCTTCAGCATACGCATACACCAAAAACCTCAACAACCTTCAACATTCACAATAATAACTCACTTTCAACACATATCAAGCCTAAATACAAACCACATCATACTTCACAAATTCCATTCCAAATCAATGTCATAGATACATTCATAAGCTAAGCACAATGGCATACTGCTCACTTAGCATCTATAAGCAATTCACAAGCCCTCACAATTCAGTTCGCAACCATTTCACATATCCATATTTGCACTTGAAGACATAACCACATTAAACATATATCACATGGTATCAACAATTTCTATTCACCATTATAAGCAAATGCCAAGCATACTCAACACATATCATTTTATCATTTCAAACTCAATAATGTTAAACATACCGAATTGCAAAATTTGCATGCAACGCGTAACTCAACATCCAATTCATAAAAAAACCCTCATTTCATAACCAAGCAAATCATGGCATCAACAACCCAATTCACCATCTCAATTCCTCTTCCTAAATGTTCATTATCACAAGCACACAAACTGAGTTCATATATAAATATATATATCAACAACACACTTCAACATCCATGATTCATACGAGAAAAAACATATACATAACCACATGCTAAATTCATATCCACAACATAATTACATCATGCCACATACTCCCATCATACTTATCCATGCACACTTATGCAAATGATGAGAATGAGAACGCATGCCATCTAATGCATTCTTGAGCATGATCACCTGTGATCCCATTTAGATTTGAATTTATGCCCTCATTTGGCCATAATATTGTTTGCAAACGGGCCTCATCGTTCGAGAGTATCGGTTATAATGACTATGGATCCATAGATTTTACGCCCTTACTTGGCCTGAATTTTTCCTTTACTTAGCCTTAATTTCGCCCTTACTTGGCCTGACATGCTTGAACACCTTTAAGTGTACCGAGTCTTTTCCACTGTGCCACGATATAGTATGTAGTAGATATTATTTGTAATTACACTCCCAAGAGCCATAACCACTAACTCATTTCATGCTCACAAAGAGCCATTATTTCTTGCTCACTAAGACCCCATTGTTTTGTTTTATTTGCCCACTTATGAGCCTCAATGCATGAATGTTATGTGCACATCCCATGCAATCAAATCATGCATTCATCATGAATTCACAATCCGATCATGCTATGCTTCACAATCAAAATGTGGAGTTTAGCCATCACACAATCTCGCCCAAATCAATAGTCAACTAAGCATATCCATAATGAACACCCATACGTGTACATGAATATACAACCACAATTCATCTCACATCAATAAGGAATATATTCACAATGGGCATACCAAAGCAAGAAACCACATTCATATGTCAAGATTAACATTATTCCATTACAATCTCATCATTTCCTCATAAGTCTTACAAGCTCATGCAAGATTATACAAACACACATACTTTATCAATCATATTCCATATTCATAACATACTAATAGTTCATCATATCCCGTAATATAACATATAACCACACTCTCATAAACCCATCTCATTATACCCTTTTCTTATTCTTAAGCAACTCATAAATAAATCACATTAGTTCCCAAAACATCAACAAAACATACTTAGCACCCTACCCTCATCAATTACATTCAAGCATAATAAAAACACAAGCTCATTCATCTTTCAAGCAATCCTCATATTCTTATCAAGCAACATAGCTACTCATACAATGAACCAATCATTCAAGTACAATGTGTAATAAACACACTAAGTATCAACCAAACCACCAATTCACATTCAAACATACAAGTAGAAGGACAAGTTACGCTCATGTTACTTACTTTTTAGAATCGCCTAACGGCCCGGTTGCAAACCTCCCTCACCGCGATTTGGATTCCCTAGTATTTACATTATAATTTCACATCGATCTTACATTCATTAAATTATGAAAACGAATAAATGTCTAAGATATGCATGATTATATTAGTGTTATTACTTTCTCCTCTAACTTCCTCTCTTCGTAATCTTAACACCAACCACCATTAATGTACTAAACAAGTTTTTCAGCCATACTTTAATGTTAAATACCCACCAAAACACCCTAACCATCCTAGTTCACATTTCCCTCCTTCAAACCTAACCAATTTCCTTAACATTTTCTTCCATCTCACACATATGGAACTACCTAACCAATTCAACACTAAAAAAACTCCTAATGTATACCAATTAAACTTACCCAAGTGTCGAAACGTAATAAGAATCACATTTACGCCAAATCACCACTCAAAATCCAAATCCCGTCACTCCACAAGGCAGCCTCTCTCCGGAAAATTTTGAGTTCCTAATTTATGATTTTACATAAAAAATGGTTAATACTATGTAGTAGACATCTCAAGCTTTCCAACGAGCCATCATTTGCTTAAATTGGAGCTAAAATGAGAGAGTTATGGGGTTTTGAAATCAGGGTTCAAGAGACAATCGGGATTGAAGAGAATGGAAGAACATTTACCTTGATTCAACCCCAAATCGATCCTTGGAACTTCTCTAGCTTCAAGAATTCGTGGGTTTGGCTGGAGAAAGGAAGATTTTTGGTGGAGGAGAGGAATGGGAGGGAGATATGTCGTGGGAGTGTGGGAAAGAGGAAGGAAAAGAATAGCTTTAGGGTTGTTTAGTGGGCTTGGTCCACTTTACTTCGTAATTCCCTTCTAACTTGGTCCACACTAATCCCGACTTCTTAAATTCTCGAAATTTCCAATTCCTCCAAATTTTCTTAAATTCCCAATTAAAATAATTCTCCACTCTACTCACCTATTTATTTACCCAAATAAAACGCAAAAAA
>CANYCX010404741.1:0-27072 GCA_948193385.1 Breynia disticha f. nivosa | reverse complement strand
GAATTGGATTGTGTAATTGATGTTTGATTTGTGTGAGGTTGAGATTGGAAATCTCATATATTTGTATATGTTGACTAAACATACAATTGCATGAGAGTTGACCATGTTTGGTTGTGTTGCTTATTGAGTGTTATCACTCACGCGCTTATTGCCTGCTTCGCTCGGCAGAGAATCAAGGAAGGTAAATTTTGACGCCAAGGTGGTTCGTTGTTGCTCCAGTTTTAAAACTTGCTTGGAGAGAGATTGAGGTGGGCGGTGCACTGTGTAGACATTTGTATTTGTACGTGACTGATCATACAGGGTGCATACTTGTATTTTGGCAGGTTATGACTGAAATAGGATCGTTTAGGTTCTTTTTCTTTCCTAACCTGAGTCATTTTGTAACTTGTATTGTACTGGGCCCAGGCCTTCGCAAACTTTCTTGTAAATGGTTTACATGTAATGCAAATGTGCATAATTAGTAAAGGTGTATTTGATTTTTATTCCTCCCATTTTTATTTTCTTTATGTTTTGTTTAATTAAATTTATATCAAAAACTTGATTTCCAAGTTTGAGTGTCACTTGACGGAAGGGAAGAATACGTAAGTGATAATCAAATTTGGGGGTCACAATAATCTCTCAACTACTAAAGTTGAGTCACAACATTGAACCACAAACAATATAGATATTATAACTTGCAGTAGTACCTGCGCGATGCGGCAGAGTGCTGTGTATTATGTTAATAATAGTTTTAAAATATTAAACAAATTATTTTATGTTAAACTATATAAAAAATTATTTATGTTAAAATAATTAATAAATAAGTAAATATTATATGAAAAAATAATTTTTACAAATGTTTAATGATATTGTGCAATAAATAATGTAAAAAAAATAAAATTTGATAATGAAAAAATGAATTGATAGAGTAAGAACTGAACACTAAAAAGAAAATTTGACATATGAAGTTGAACTTCGATAATTAACAAAGATTCCCACATGCATCTTTGAAGTTGAAGTTTAGTTTCTCCAGCTCTACTTATAAACCTACGTCTTCCACTTTCTCTCTTACAAATCATTTTTCATTATCATCAATTAAGCTGCCAAAAAATCTTTAATAATGACATGATACAGTAAAAAAAATTGAATTCATCCTAGATTAATAATTGTAATAAAAATAGTCAAAAATTTATCATCAAGTTACAATAACAAACTCTCCCATAGGCCCTTACAACTTCAACTTCGCAACTCAGTGGATTGTAAGATGGATTGATAGAATCGGTGATGTTGGCTTTGTGTTGGATATATATACATTAATATTGATAACATGATTTAGAAATTAAATAGGATTCAGAGTTTAACTTTGAAGTTAAATTTTAAATGAATTCTAGTACAGTTATGGTTATATTTTCTAGCATAATTAAAATTGTGTAAATATAGAGTTTAGAGTTTAGTTTTGAATTTAAATTTTAAATGATTTCTAGCATATTTAGGACTATGTGTTTTAGTACAATTAAAATTGTACAAATATAGGATTAGAGTTTAATTTTGAATTTAAATTTTGAATGAATTCTAATACAGTAATAATTATGTGTTCAAGTAAATATAAGATTTAGAGTTTAATTTTAAATTTAAATTTTAAATAAATTTATAATAATAATAATAATAATAATAATAATAATAATAATTATTATTATTATTATTATTATATGTATATACAATAATTATGATAAGAAATAGTATATTACGATCCACACAAATATTAGAAATTAATATATTATAAATTTTATAAAATATAGTTTTTCACATTTTATCTCAATCAAATAATATGCTATTTGTGAACTTGTAAAAAATTTACTATTCATGATAAAATAAAGTAAGAAAACAGAATAATTACAATATCACTTTAATGAGCTCTTCACCTAAATTACCAAACTAGAATAATATCACTTCAATAAAGTTTAATTGATAAAAATAATAAAGAAAATAAATTACTACACCATTCTAAAAAGGTGATTAAAACTTTAGAATAAAAAAATTGTGTAATGCCTATTTCTTATGTTGAATACTTTAGCAGTGCAAAACAGAGTCAGAGAAGTCATAATAAAATGAAAGGATTATAAAGCATCAACCTAAATTTGTTCAACAAATATTAAAAGTTAATGATCAAGCAATAATTTACATATTGACTTTAATATTGTAAAATCTTACATAAGACAGTTGAATGACATAAAAAAAATAATGCTCCAAATTCTGATTGATGAATCTAACATGCTGCAAATTTACAATCGAGAAATGTATGAATGCCATTGTGGATATCTTCTTTACTTCAGGAAAAAAATAATATCATGCCATCTGAAGTAAACTTTGTGGTATTAAAGTCTTTCACATGCATTTTGTTATATTCATTCACTTGACTAGAGTTTTTGACCCTAAATTAGCAAAGGCGAGCAATTAACTTTTATATTTCAGATTTCCATTCTGGTATGCGTGCATTGGTCAAAACCGGTTATAGAGCAAGGGTGACTCCTTATGTTGATGACTCCCTTGTCAAAGTTTTGTATTTACATAGATGTCTTGTGGATTTGTAGTGTTATATTGGATATAAGTAAAAACATGAGATATTAATCTGTTTTGATGATCTTGGTAGACTCAAAGAGAATATATGACTAGCAGAGTTTATCTATGCAATTAATAAAATTTGAATTCAAAATTATTGTAACATCTTCGTAAATATAAATATCGATAGATTGCTAGAATTGGTGGGTTAATTTTTTGTTGAATATATACATCGCTATTGATAACGTGATATAGTTATAGAGTAGGATTTAGAGTTTGCTTTTGAATTTAAATTTTAAATGAATTCTAGTATAGTCAGAACTGTGTTCTAGCACACTATATATATATATATATATATATATATATATATATATTGAAGGACCTCAACACAAGAATAAAGAGAGCACAAAACAATATATCAGTAAGTAGTAAATTATCTAACACTTATTTGATTGTCACAGCGGAATAGTTGAGATCCTCGATAGATTAACTGTTGGTCTCCTTCTCCTACAAACATATATTACCGAGTCGAAGGCATGTGCTTTCGCAACCCTCTCTACTGAATGATATCGGATGAACAGAGTGTAGAGAAAAGATACTGATCTTTTCTCTGAACGTACGTGAAACTAATTCACTGTAAGTGGTGACTAGGGTTTCTTTATACCCTTATATAATAATAAAAACTTCATCATAAGTCCTCAAAGCTGACAAATTTATTGTCAGTCAGTCTTGTTCAGTTAGTTTAATCTTGCACAGACACTTGACTACTAACAATAATTTTATCATATTTTGAATGTTAAATTAATTTATTTATTATTGTAATATTAATTACTCCAATTAATAGTTTTTATGAATTTTAACAATTTTTATATTAGCTCTTCACTATCTATTTAATTTATATTTTTATTTTAACTCTTCTATCTCTTCAAAATTAATATTCTTTTAAACTCTTGATTAAAGTCATGAAATAAAATACTTATAAAATTAATTTAACTGATTAATTAATTTTATACTAATTATTGAAATTATATTTTTAAAAAGTTTTAAATTTGTGTTGTTGCTTCACTACCCATTTAATATATTTATATAAATACAGATGTTTAAGATAACATGTGAATTTAAACTTGATAGATATCGATTATGTGTTCAAATTTATCAAATTTATGTATAAATAAAAATACACATTATTTTTTAATTATTGTAGTACAATTTCAGTTGCTCTAAAATATATATATAAATAATTTTTTAAATATATTTTGATACTTTAAAATATCTACGCGAGCACGATCTCTCAACTAATTCTTAATTGTGCATTCACCTAAATGGTGGAAACCACTAAAATGATTGTTTCAACTTCATCAGAACGAAGCTCTCCAACCATGTGAATCTCTCTTTAATGGAAGAGGCTCACATAAACTGTCAAGTCATAGATTTATTGGAGTTATAAAACCCATTAGTCTTGTCCTAAGTGAAACATGTATTTCAATTTTTTATTTGAATATAACCGAGCTAAAAAAGCATGCATGAAAGTATAATATTTTTGTTATTTGTGTTTTTATTTTTATTTTGCTTTTGTTGCTAAAGAGAATTAAAACATCCTTTTATATAACCTTGTCTAAATAATATTTACTTTTTCTGTTTTTATTTTAATATGACTGGACTATAAAATATATATGAGAATATAATTTTTTTATTTATACTTATATTTATACTTTGTTTTTGTTGCGTCGAATTTTGACAGAAAATAACATAAGCCAGAATAAAAACAGCAAACGAGGCAAAAAATGAATATGGCGTCGAAATTTGACGGAATTTTGCGTTGAATTTCGACGGAAATATTGTGTCACGTTTTTTCCATCAAAATTGCATCGAATTTCGATACAAAATTAAGAGTTAACTTCAAATTTCTCCACTTCTCTCTTTATTTTTCCCTCCTAAATTTCTCTTTTCCCTCATAAACTTTACCTATATATACCATTATCATTCTCATATCTGACTTACGTTTCTCTTACTAATTATAATTCTTTCATTTTCTCTTTCCCTCTATATTTAGTTTATATATTTTTGTGTTACATTTTATTTAATACTAATTATTTTTTTAGTTTTTAATGTTTTTTTAGGAATAACTTGTCATTCTATAAAATTACCCGAAGTATTTTTTCTTTATTAAATTTTATTCCATTTTTCAATCTTATTATTTTTTATTTAATCTTATTATTTCAATCACATGATTTTCTTAATAATAACTAATATTTTATTTTTTTCAATTTCAATATTTCATTTGAATTCCAATAAAAATTTATCAATGCTAAACAATCAAAATTCAATTACTTATATCGGGTTCATATTTTATCCTTTATTCACGAAATACTGCGGTCACCGATCTGGCAACATTTTTCGTCAAAATTCGAAGGAAATTATTTTCCGTTAAATTTTGATGAAAAATTCCATCTAATTTCGACAAAAAAGTATGTTCTGATGAAATTTTTCCATCGTCATTTTTCCTCTTAAAATTCGACGGAATTTTGTTTTTTTCCTTCAAATTCTTACGGAATATGGTGGTTGAAAAATATATGATTTCTTGTCGTGTGCACCACAGCCAGTAAATAGATTAATTTTTACATAATCTCGTAACAGAAAGACTAAAAAAAACTAACGTAAATCATTTTGAACCTTATAACCAAATTGCTATTTTGGTTCATTCCAACTCATGTAAAAGAAGTTAACTATATATAACCTAACTGCTAAAAATCGATTTTCATATAAATTTGTGACCGTTAAATATTCCTATACCTAAATTAAGACATCATCTATGCACTATAAATAAAAAAAAGGAAGATGTAAAGTAAAACGACATAAGAGGTGAGCCGGACGAGTCAATATTGGAGGTGAGTCGCCATATCCTGCAGCTCCTCAGAACAAAAAAACGAATTTGTGATTTTTTTATTTGTTTCACTAATTTCTTTTAATTGATATGATTATTTTATATGAACAAATATCTGATTTTTTTTACAAGTAATCAATAAAGTAGTTGAAATAATATGTAGATGTTATTGCCTAAAATAACATCTACATATTATCCAGATAAAAGAGAGAAAAAGTCTTCTTTGGAAATAAATATTTTATTCCAAACCTTACATTAATGAAGATAGAATAAACATGATATGTGTTTCATTATAAAAGCAGTGTCACAATCAAATTCAATAGAAATAATAGATTCACTAATCCTAACATGATTGGCAGAATGAAGAAGATGGAAGTGAAGTTGTCTGCGTTGGTTTTGTGCATCATTTTTGTGGGGTTCGGATTTTCCATTAATGGGTCGGAGGCACAAGAAGCAGAGGTGGGAGAATATGAGCTGAAGAAAGGAAAATTGTCGATGAAGGTGACAAACTATGGTGCGCGTATCATGTCTATAATCCTGCCTGACAAATATGGTATGTAAGTTTTATTGTTTTTGTGATTCATGTTAACCTCTTCATCTGATTCTTCTGCTATTTATAATTGGTTTTGGATGTGTTAATTAATAGGGAACTTAAGTGACATTGCTCTTGGATTTGATAAAGCTGAGGATTACGTGGTGAGTTATTTGTTTTCACCTCTGTTGAACTTCCCTTTTGTCTTGTTGTTTTTCTCTTATTATTTGCACTTCCTCCACACCCATGATTGTTGATTAATATATTAGTTTTCTATTTATGGGCTATTTAGTTAGGCATGTTTGATAAAATTGAAAATTTAAGTTTTAAAAAATTAAATTTACATGTTAAAATTAAGTATTCAGTATATTTTACTTTTTAAATTTTATCTTTTAATATTATGACAAATCTTATCATAAAAATATTTTAATTGTTGGCATATAATTTTGAATAGATAATTGATGTGAGTTAATTACTTAACAAGCTAAAAATTTTGATTTATAAAATTAAGTAATTCTTTAATTTGATTGATCCAATTAAATAATTATTTTTATTAAACATACTTAAAATAATCAAGTATTTAATCTTTTAAATTAAATACTTAATGTATTATCAAATACCTCAATCTGTTTGTTTTATGCCTTAGTTTAGACCTGAAAAATTGTTTTGACGGGTCAGGTTCATTCTAGA
This sequence comes from Breynia disticha f. nivosa, assembly GCA_948193385.1. Classification (NCBI taxonomy): domain Eukaryota; kingdom Viridiplantae; phylum Streptophyta; class Magnoliopsida; order Malpighiales; family Phyllanthaceae; genus Breynia; species Breynia disticha. The sequence continues at coordinate 20,428 of CANYCX010404741.1, read as the reverse complement.
TTAATATGATCTATTAACACGATTAACTAAAACTCAAACCCAACTCATTTAATAAATGAGTTGGTGTATTGGCCCATTTAAATGACACAATTGGATAAGGCTATAAAATTCTGATCCGATAACGTGATTAAAAGTACATGATTAGACACGAGACAAATGTAATTTTTGTAATTTTTATGTCATAGATAATGATATTCGATAGAAAACATTACGAATAGGATTGACAGATTTAATTGATACAAATTGTCACATTTATTTACATGGATTAACAGATTAAATGAGTTAAAAATTAATCTATTTAATATTTGTTGCTTTAAAATTTAAATATAATTTCAATTGGGTCTACTTTTAAAATACATTATCTCATTTAATTTTTTCATATTTTTTAGATTAAATATTTTGTATATGTTTTAAATATTTTATTTTTTAAAATTATTAATAAATTTTTAATGGATCATAACGATTTGTATTCTGATCATGTTGATTTTATCTGCTTAACCAAATTTTTAACGGGTCATGAATGAGTCAACATTTTTATGACCTAAACTTTTTTATATCATACTTAAATTTGCATAACTTCATATCGTTTCATATCAAATTGACAGGTTGAGTCAACGTTTGCAAGGTCTAGCATAGTTGATGTGAATAATTTTTACATTGAAGGTGACAAAGGGAATTAGTAGATGCGTCGATACCAATTATAATTTTGAATGATTATATACACGGTTATTAAATAATTATAAGCCTTCTCAATTGTTTTGCCCAAAAGCCCTTAGGTAAATAAAATGAGTTCTATGTCTCTTTGTTTGAAAGAATTTATTCTTTATTTTTGTTTTATTTTTCAATATTTAGTACCACTAAAAATTAACAAAATTATAATTTAAAAATTAACAGAAAAATAATTATTATTCTTAATATATTTTTAAAGAAAACATTTTTTATCTAAAATTATAGAATTATATTTTTATTTATATTTTTAAATATAATATGAAATACCAAAAAATATGATTCTGAAAAATAAGATTCAGAAACATGAAAAATATTTTTTAAAAGAAATCAATTTTCGCAAAACAAACGAAACATTAAGGCTCTGTTTATTTGAAGAAAAAATGATTTTATTTGAAAAATATTTTTTATATTTTTAATTTTATTTTCTAAAATCATATTTTATGATATTTTATATTTAAATATTTAAAAATATAATAAAAATATAATTATATATTTTAGATAAAAAAAATATTTTTAAAATATATGTTAAGAATAATCATTATTTTTTCATTGATTTTTTAAGTTATAATTTTATTTACGTATTTTTTATTAGTGTCAAACATTGAAAAGTTAGGAAAATAAATTCTTGCAAATATTCGGAACTGGAAATGAAGTAAAAGTCTATCAATGATGAGAAAGAATTTGTTGGATGAATAACCCATCTTATTTGATTTTTCTTGTTCAGAGTGGTAAATCTAATTTTGGTGCGGTGGTAGGACGCATTGGTGGCAGAATATCCAATGCAAAATTCACCATTAATGGAACTGTGTATCAACTTGAACCCAATTACAAAGGCAACCACTCCATTCACGGTATGTAATAATTTCTTACATCATAGAATATTTCCACTCTTCTCAAGTGATGTTAATCTCAAATTTACCTTCTTTAAGTTACCAGGTGGCTTAAAAGGATTTGCAAAGGTTATTTGGAAGGTTGAAGAATATAAGAACGCATGTGCTACTCCTCACGTTATCCTCAGCTATCACAGCGTTGATGGAGATCAAGGTAACTTAGTTATCATTATCGAAAATGGAAGGAAATATTCGTTAGGTTTATTTAATTGGCACATATTGAAATTTGTGAATTGGTTTGCAGGATTTCCTGGAGATCTCTATGTGAATGTAACGTACACTCTCCATTCTGAAAACGAAATGAGTGTAGTGATAAGAGGAAAAGTTCTGAACAAGGCAACTCCAATTAATCTAGTTCCACATATATTCTTAAACCTTGGTGGCCATGACAGTGGAGATATCCTCGCTGAAGAAGTTCAGATATTCGCTTCCAACTACACTCCTATTAACAACCTAACACTTCCCACGGGCGAAATCGCGTCAGTGAAAGGAACACCTTTTGATTTCCTTCAACCGAGCACCGTCGGAAGCAAGCTTCGCGACTTACCTGGAGGGTTCGACCACAACTATGCCCTAGACGGGAAGGGAAAAGAACGTTTGAAAGTAGCTACGATTGTGCGGGACAAAAAGTCTGGAAGAATGTTGGAGCTGTCGACGAATCAGCCTGGAATGGGATTCTACAACAGCAACACTGTGAACGTGACGGGCAAAGGCGGGTTTTGGTATAAACCTTTTTCTGCACTGGTTTTGGAAACTCAAGGTTTTCCTGATGCAGTGAATCACCCTAATTTCCCTTCCACCATTTTAACTCCTGGAAATACTTACGAGCATGATATGTTCTTCAAGTTCTCAACTATTTAGCTAATGTAACACACATGAAATAGTCAGATACTACTCGGAAATTTATTGGACTCTATTTTTATGGTTAAATTGTTTCAGTAAAAGTGCCCATAATTTCAGTTTTTCTTCATTTTTTGACACGATAACATGACTTTTGGGTACACATTTATAATACGATACTAATGACACGAATGTTTATGACCTAAATAAATAATTTTAGTAAAAAATAACACTACACGATTATAACACGTCTAATATGAATTGACAGTTCAAGGGTAAACCATTGAAGTTTGTTTTTCATTATAAGTTGACCCAATAAATTCTAATGGTTACAGACAAAATAGTGTTTTGTATCGAATCTGCCAGACATTGTTTGGTGATTTATGATTGAGGAATAATAAATTTATGTATTATGGCCTTCCTTTTGTAAATCCTTTACTACGATTTTATAGAGTTAATTATGTGACATGCCTCTTTTGTTTAACTTTTAATATTTTTGCTTCTTTGACTTTATTAAATGGGTTAGAGATTATTTTTGGAATTTAGCAACCCATTCCAGAACTTCAAATCCAGAATATTCTATCTTTTCTCTTGTCATTGACATTTTTTTTCCTTCAACTTCTTACGTATACAAAAACCTCTATTTCTATTATCAAATCTTTCACTTCTCTTTTTTTGTTACTTTTCTTAATTGAATACATCATGCTCTTTCAATCTCTAATCTTTTTTCTTGCACTTTCTTAAGATTTTTCTTTTATTTTCACTTTTCTATGAATGATCGTGACAATCCAACGACATGGTAAGTTTAATTCAATTAGAATCAATCTGAATTTTTTTGAACTATTTATAAACTAATTTGAAATCATTTAAAAACATTTCAAACAATTTTGAATCATATTAATTTAATTTTTATTATTTTGCACATTTTTAAAACGATTTGAACTTTTTTGAACTATTTTAAATCATTTTCATCTTGTTTTACCATTTTGAACATTGTTAAAACAATTTGAACTTTTATGAACTATTTTGAACATTTTCATACCTTTTTGAACCATTTTGTACTTTTTTAACCATTTTGTAATTTTTTGGAATAATTTTAAGTATGATTAAAAATAAACCAAACAAGATCAAATTAGTCCAAAATAGTTGAATGTGGTTCAAACATAATTGATCATATTAAAACAAAATTGAACTATTTTGAATATTTTTTAAAAATAATATTTACATAACATGAACATATGTGAACTTTTATGACAAATAAACATTATTAATTATTTTATTAACAATTTTTGAACTAATATAGAGTAAATTGAATGATTTTTAATGAATGATTAAAAACAAATTAAAATAAAAAATAATATCAACTTATTTCAAATTGATGTACTTATTTTAACTTTTTGAAGTTAATTGAACAAATTAATTTGAAAGATGATTAAAATAAAAGAAGAAAAAAGAAAGAAAAAGAAAATAAAATCTGTTAAATTAAAAAAGAAAGATAACATAAAAGAGAGATTAAAAGAAAGAAAAGAGGAATTGGTAGAAAGCAACTGTGGATATGAAATTTGTAATTTGAATCTTTTAATGAATTTTCCTTTTTTGTCCTTGTTAAAGCATTTGGACAGAATCTTAATCCCATTAATGAAAGTGTGGCTTTTTCTAATATGTTTGTGTTGCATGCATTTTTGCAAAAGTGATAGTCTAAAGGGGTATTGGCACAACTAACCCAATTTTATAATCCAATTAAATACTTAACAATAAAATTTTAGAAAGCAGATAACAAATAAATACACAGTATTTAATCGAAAACGTAAATTTACTTGTTTCATGACGCAACGAAATTAATTAACCACGTAAAATTGCCTAGCAACGTTCTAGTTGCTCTTTCCACAGATATACAGTTGTATATTGAGTTCGATCGAGTCTGCCTTCTGCACTGATGATTATTTGGTGTGCTGAATGAGAAAAACCAAGCCTTTTCTCTTTTTCTCTTTTCGACAAAGAAGAAAGAATGTGGCAGAGATGTTTTAGTGTGTAAGGTTATTAACTGCTGGTTATTAACCTTTAAATAATGAACCTCAAAAGTTTATTTTTTCCTTGCACAAAATATTTAATACGTGCGGGCCCAACAATCTCCCACTCGCACATAATAAGTGTTGAACCAAGATTAACTCTAGAAGAGGGGTTTAATAGAGCTAATAGGACTTTGATTTTTTTTGCAAAATTTTGTTTAAGACTTGGTGAAATGAAGGAAAACAATAAAGAACACAAATGATTTAGAGGCACTAACCTTGCCTACTCCACTACCTTAGTACCTCTACTAAGGATTTCCAAACAATTTACTTGTAACACCCTCAAAATTACACTAATTTAAATAAATTAATAATTAGGAACATAACAAATAAGGTCGAACGAGGTTCGAATATGAAAGGATGAGAAACATGCATTGGAATAGGCCAAATGGTCTGGAAAACGGTTTGGCCACACCATTTCCTAGTGGTTTAGGTTCCAAAAGTTGTATTTTAGGTCGAATGTCCAAACAGTTTAGCCAAACCATTTCCAAAACCGTTTGGGTCAGAGAAGTGTTTAAATTAGGGCAAAAACGAGATTTGAAGTGATTCCAAAACACAAATACATACCTCAACTACAAAACAACATTCTCATACCCTCAGAGCCACCCACAAATTCCATCAACCACATTCCCCTTAACCAAAACTCTAAGTAATCCAAAAACCCACACAAAGGAGGAAATCTCTCGTTTGGAAGGGACCCTAAAAAGTTAAAACTCTAAACTTGAATTGTGGTTTGTTATGTAGGGTAGGCATAAATAAGGAATAACGTGTCATAGTGTGTATGTACGGTATTTTAAGCAAGAAGGTAGGAAGAAGAGTTAGCAAGAAAGGGGTTCATGTTGTCGACTTATTGTGGAAAAGGGTATGAAATAGATTATGAGAATTGTTAACCTAAGTGAGAGTATTATTGGGAATGATGGGAAAAATGGAAAATGGGTCTAAGGGTGTGAATCTTACAAGAAGAGAAGTTAGGGTTTAAATAAGAGAGAGAGAGAGTAAATGATATAAGAAAATGAATCCAAAAGTTTATGTGAATGTTCATGGTTAGGTTGTGGAATAGGAATTAGTGTTTGCATAGAGTCGGAGCGACTGTCGGAGGAGCACAACTAGCTCAGATATGCGAGGTGAGTGTATATTCACCATTAACTTACTGTTGATTTCCATTGCATGGTTTAAATGTTTGGCATTAATTGTGTGTTATGAGTGTGCATTTGAATGTGAGCTTGGATGAATTGAGAAGGTGTGTGGGAATAGGATGATTTGATTGTTGCTAGGACTTTAGAATGTGGCATGAGGTTGAAATGTAGCTGTTAATGAGAGGTGCATGTATGTATGTAAGTGAGGTTAGATGATGAAAGTGTGAATGTGTTATTAACATGGCTATGGGTTGATCGACTTAGGATCATAACCTGAATGAAGTTATAAATGGAAAATTAAGATATGTCATAGGGTGGGTGTATGTGTGAATGTGTACGTAAATTTATGGTTGTGAGTTGAAGCTTGTGGAATATGCTATAATGGCTTGGTAGGGGATATGAAATTGATTGTTGGCATGAGTTTTGGCTTAAATGGGTTGTAATCGTATGGTATGTGTTTACATTTTTTGTGTGTGCGTGAATGATTGAATGACATGAGATCGTGATTCCGTGTTATGAATGTGTACGTTATTGGAGAAATATTTGTGAGTGTGTGTTCATTGTTATCTTACTATGAGTTTCCATTGCATGGTTAAATATGTCTGCTTTAATCGTGTGATATGTGTGTATGTTGAATGAATTAAGATTTCATTCAAGAATATGATGATTTGAAATGTTGTCATGATTTGGGAGTGATGCACGATGTTGAAACTGTTGTTGATAATGATATGTGCATGTACGTATGCGAATAGGGTTTGGTTGATGAAAATTTTGCTAATAAGGTAAGGTGTATGTAATTACTTGAACAATTGGTGTACGATTAAAGGGATGTGGGATGATCGTTGGAATAAAGGTTATGAATGAATACTTGATAATGCATGAGAAAATATGATGTTCTAGACATTTTTGGGATTTGATTAAGATGGTGGTAGGAGGCTAACCTAAACTTAGAATGCTTTTGGTATGTGTGAATGTGGGTGTTTATTTATCACTTACTTGTCTTGGAGTGTCATTTCCTAGTTAAGAAAATAAGGATTAATCATATGGAATATGCAGTACATGATTGTGTGGTTTGTTTGAATTCACTATGTGTCTTGATGGAATGTGAATGCGTGTATTGCCACTGATTATTGAATGGTATGTGTATTTCCATTGATTAGTGAATGGTTCCGTATATATGGTATTAATCGTGATGTTTGTGTATGCGGTTGCAATGTATGTTGGTTTGATAAATGATATGAGATTTGTGGTATAGTGATAGTGCTATGTGGCATGTTTGCAAAATGGAGGGTATGGAAATTTGGGTTATATGGCATGGTTAATTGTATACGGTTAAATCGTCTGGGTCATATGCTTGCACATGACTGTGTGTTTGAATATGACATGATTACATGAATACATGTTTTGTTTTGGGTCTCTTTGGTATGATACACCTTGTTATGACGTATGTTTAAGAGATACGTGTGGAATGATACATATATTGTGGTGTATATTAATTTAATGTTAAAATGGTTTGCCAATGAAACCGTGTGACAAGAATGAGAAAAAAATTCCAACAAGGTAGGAGCCTGTTGTGAATGATAAGCAGGGAAATAAGGAACCCGGATTATGAATGATATGACATGACATAATTTGTTGTGAAATTTTTGAAATTGAGAAATTTTGTGAAATGATTATGGGTTAGATTGTTTATGAATGTGTTGATTTTGATTGAGTGTGCATTCATGAGCACGTCATCATATTGCACCTTGCATTTAGAGCCTGATAAAAGTTTGCAGGGTAGGCACGTAGAGCCCGATATAAGGTTACAGGGGAGGACATTTAGAGCCCGATATAAGTTTGTGCGATAGGATGGTGACGTTGTTTACTTTTAATGATACACATTGCCTATGGCGCAATATAAGGTTGCGGGATAGGAATGTGGCAAAATGATATATATTACCTATTGCCCGATATAAGATTGTCGGATAAGAATGTGGCAGAAGGATACACAATGCCTATCGCCCGATATAAGGTTATGGGAAAGGATTATGGTGTATGACTTGCATGTGCATGCATTACGAACATTCATAAGAATGATGGTATGGTTGTCTTTTCACTTGTGTGTAATGTGCAATTGTATGTGATGACTGAGTTAAAAAATGGAAAGGTGTCAAGTGGAATAGATATTGCATGTTATGTGTATGATTGTAGTGAATACATTAGCTGAGTTGGATGTGTTTGAAAGGGGGTTTTTAAGGCTGGATTCAGGTGGAAACGAGTTGGAAACAATCTGGGTAAACCTTTTCCCAGTCAGTTTCACTTCTAGAGACTTTTCCTGGATCTGGAACGACCTGGCAAATGGTTTGCCTAAACCATTTGCGAGACCGTTTTAGTTCCAGAACATTTTGGTCAAGAACAAATGGTTTGGAAAACGGTCTTGCTAGGCCATTTCCCAAATCGTTCTAGACTCCAAAAATGGCTTAAGAAGAGTAAAATTAGGTTAGGAAAGTTAGGGGAAATTGACTTGCATGGTTTAATGAATAACTTGTACAACATAAAAATAGTTAAGGTGTATTTAAAAATTTACATGAGGATATGTCATCGTACAAATTATTGACTAATGTTTTATAAAGATGATAAGTGGACTTAGATAACATGATAAACGATGTTGACAGTCATGCGTAACTGGGAGGTAAACCAAATGACAATGTATGAATGAGTTGTAAACAAAATGGCTAAGTGAGTGGAAACCGAATGATTGCTTGAATAAAATGACTAGGCTTAGAGAATATAAGATATGACCTTAAAATGTGTGTGCATGAATAAATGCATGAGGAGAATATGCACTCACTGAGTTTTAATACTCGTGTTATTTTCTTTGTATTGTTGGTTTATGTATGCAGGAGGCAGGAGGATTCCCACTTGCGAGGTCGGTGGTGCACTGTGAGAGAAATGTATTGATAAGTTATAAGATTTTGTAAATCAATCTAAACAATGATTTGACTGTGTAAACCCTCTATGCTTATTTCTTCTAGACTTAGGGCTTCTGACTTAATTATTATAATATTAATTGATATAATGGTTGATTGGTATCACTGAACTCCAATGAGTTTAGATTGATAAAAAAAATTAATTATACAGAATTTAAGGAATGGAAATAAATGATTTCATAAAAAGAGCTTAAAATTTTGGGCGTCACATCACTAAGGATCACTTTCTAGCTAAGTGAGAACTCTTTACACATTCACTTTCTAGCTAAGTGAGAACTCTTTCATTCACTTTTTAGCTAAGTGAGAACTCTTACAACTTCACTTTCTAACTAAGTGAGAACTCTTAAAACAAATTACAAAGGTTTACAAGTTAAACAAGACAACACTTGGGTGACTTTTGGAACATTGGAAGTAGTGATTTTTGCTACAGAAGACTTTCTGGCCAACTAACATACTTTTCGGTTGACTAACATTTGCCTTTTCTAGTTGACTAACATAATTATGGTCGACTAGCATCAACTCTGATCAACTAATATGGTTTTGCTCGAGGTGGAAAATTTCTAGAAGCTTTTTATCTTGAATCCAATGACCAGTTACTCGACTAACTCTCCGTTTTAGTCGACTAATATACCTTTGCTTCAATTGGTCGACTAACACCTTTCTTTGGTCGACCAACAAACTTCCCGTTGAGTTTCAATGGTCATATTCTGACTCATAATGATTATGTAGCAGGTCTATGATGATTTCTTAGAGAATGCTCAGACTTTAGTCAACTAACATCCTTCTTGGTCAACTAAGTTGACCTTTTTCCACAGCTAGCTGTTATGAATGAGTTTTTGAACTTGCAAACTTCACTTTGGTCATATAACCACCATCTTAGTCGACTAACATTGTTCCTGGTTGACTAAAATGAGTCTGGTCGACTAAACTATGCACCAATTGAGTAAAACTGATTCCAGAATGCCTGTTTGAGTTCACAGCTACACTTGGTCAACTAATCTTCATCCTGCTTGAGTAGAATCATGTCCAGAGTCATTTTTTGAGCAACATCTTTATTTGGTTTCATATTTGATCAACACATCGTCAACCTAAAGTCTCTAACTTCCTTTTGTGCATATTTCTTTGAATTTAACTCCTTTCTAAACCTAAAATAAATCTTTATCAATTTCATCATTTTACACATTATCAAAATAAAATGAGGATCTTAATTTCAATCACCATTATTCCAAAAATAAGATATTATCCCATTATGTTTAACACCATCATTTAACACTAAGCATATATCAGCGAGACCGTACGACCAGTCAACGTATAAGGCATGCACCTTGAAGTATATCTCATATACTTTGCCTTTGGTTTAAATGTGATATATCCCTAGTTCAATTTCATAATCACTAGTTTTTGCCTCGCTTTGATCTCACAAAAACATTCATATACACTATTACATTTTCCTATGAAATATTAATGAGCTCACGCGTAATATGATTTAATGAGTGATATGTAACAAAAAGAACTTCCTCTATTTAAATAACCTTCCACCATATGTTTAATGTTTAATTGATAAGTCCATATCTACTCGTTCATTGTTAACGAAGCCTTGTTTGGGGTTCTTATCAAATTAATCAATTAAACACATGTTTCCTGTTATTTAAAAGAGTCTTAAGGGTGATTTAGAGTTTTAAACTCAATTTGGGTTTCACATTAGGAAAGTTGAGATCAATTTGATAATATCTTTCTATTCCTATGTCATCTTATACACATATTACATAAATATGCCATTGCATTAAATCCACTTAGGACGTATGTTATAATTATAAAATGCTATGCGAAAGCAATATTCACCTAATGTGCTCACACATTATTACTTTTTTCCTCCTTTAAGCCTCCTCATTGATAGCTTTTGGTCTTCACAAAACAATGAATGCTCACTCTAATCCATCTATAATCCTTACATATGAAAACCTAATTCATATTATTGTTAGTGTAAGCCCTAGTCTCAATACATTGTATGTGTATGTACCTTTTATTATTAGTAATAAAATTAGGAGGCATTGTTTTATCAATTCATGTATTGACTTATGTTATGTGTCTAATGAAACTATCCAAGAATGTTAATTAAGTGCTTGAGGTATTAAGCTTGAGGACCTTGATAGTAGAACCTAGAAGTTATGAGATTAACATTCTAAATATCCCTAGTCACTTGTTTTCATGGGAATGGAAATGAATTAAGACTAGTATGTACTTTGTAGGTGATCATGTTCTACGGGTCACAGCTATTGGATATCTAACAAAGTTCATAGATATAGTGTAGGTCATTATATTTGGATAGTGATCATTATTTGCAATGTCAAATATTTATCCTTAGGCTAAAAATCACTATGACTTTTATTGTGATTTTTAGTGTATTTTGACATACGCCTAACGTGACCCTAAAAGGTTAACAAGTATGGGTATGATTGGGTATGCTAAGAATTACAAGTAAGAGCATGAAGTGAAAGGATTGACCCTCTCATGAAAATGAGAGAAGATATCCCTGGCCACTTTATAGACAAGATTGGGAAGAGTGTGACCACGCCGAATGAAATGATTAGGTTATTCATTTGAACTTATCAATTTTGTCATAAAGATCAAGAAAGTACTTTAGCGCTAAATAAGGATGTTTGGGACATGTTTTATCCTAATCATGCTATCAAAGGTCAAGGGATATATTTGAATTATAGTAGTGTTGTTGACACAACTCTTTAGCTATTTAATTTTGGATGGTCATAGTGTCTTCTTAGAGACCGCCTATGATTTATGAATTAATAAATTCATTACCATTATTAAATAGTCCTACAGATCGCACACGGAGAACGAAAAACCAAAAAAGGATAATTTTGGAATTTCATCTTAGGTCAAAGTCTGGCTGTCGGGCTGGATCGAGTATTTGAGCCAATTTTGGTAATTGAGCCCAATATGGATGAAAAAAATAAATTTGTTAACTTTTTATGCTTTTAGGACAAAGATTATCCAAGAGGATATGATGTCTTAAATTAAGACATAAAAGAATTATAAGTGGAGAAAAATAAGAAAAGCTTGTCTTAAATTAAGACAAGATAAGACAAGGCAAGATAAGATTGGTTAAAAGGATTTTTCTTTTAATCCTATCTTATCTATGGCAAGAGAGAGAAAAATAAAAGAATTTCTATTTAAATTAAACACTTAAAATAATATTAATTTAGTTAGGATTGTTGGTTAAATATTTTAAAAGATGAAAACTCTTTTTTTTTTAAAAGAATCCTAATCCTAGCTATATACATCTCTCTCTCTCTCTCCTCCTCTTTTTCTCCTCTTGGCGATGACCCACCTAGAAGAATCAAGAAATTGATTCTTGAATTTTTCTTCCAAGAAAATGTGAGATCAAGGGGCTGATTATAGGACATAATCAACGTGGTGTCATTACTTTTACGATTTCTTCATCCGATTGAGAGAAATCAAGATGATTCGATTAACCCTTTGTGCTAGTGCACTCTTTTCATTGATCTGTGTGTTAGTCTTGTAGAGGGACAACATTTGGGGTCCTAAAGAGGTGTCTTGAAGGTTGTCTCGAAGTATTTTGAGGTAGTAGTTACTGTTCTTGCTCCCAGAGAATTGACCAAGAAGAAAGATCAAGGTAATGAACCATTCTTTGATTAAAGATTAAATTTTTACAACTAGTTTTGATCTTTAGGCCTTTTATGATGTTAAATCACATTTAGTGAGATCCTATGATGTTTTTCTATGTGTTTTACATTTTTATTTCACTGCCATAGGTTGTTAGACATGTAGAAAACCCAATAATGAAGAATTTTATCCATGTGAGTAGATGAGTTCTACTAACATACTAAACTATTCTAAATAGTTATACGTGTATTGAAAAATAAGATTGAACACAATAAATAACTTGCATTCTATTTCAATAGAATTCTCAAGTAACATTGCAAATGTTCATCTCTAAATATATGTTCCTAAATCTTACTATGCCAAAATGAAAAATATGCTTCTAAAAAATTACAGATGCAAATGCTTCATAAGCGAATCTGCTATCATTTCTTCAGTAGGAACATATACCAAGCTTACATCTCCTTGAGCTACTTTGTCATTAACAAAATGATACTTAATGTCAATACATTTGCTTTTTCCATGATAATGAGGATTTTTGGAATAAGCAATCAACATTGTGCTGTCTGAATAGACAGTAGTACATTTTTCCTTTGGTAATAGATCTAAATGATCAATAAAATGCTTTAACCATGTCACTTCTTGCGCCGCAGCTGTTGTAGCTACATACCCAGATTCCATCGTTGATAATGTCACACAAGTCTGTGTCTTGTTACACTAGGAAATTACTCCATTTCTCAATGTAAAAATGTACCCAGACATGGATTTCCTCCTGTCTTTATGCATTCCATAACTCGCATCAGTACATCCCTTCAGTTGGAGATCTAGTCCTTGGTAACAAAGGGAATAATTTGAAGTCCCCTTCAAATATCTAAGTATTACGGTTGTCGAATGTTTCAAACCTGGATTTGACTGATATTTACTAGCAAGGCCAACAACATAACTTATATCAGGTCGAGTACAAATCATATGTGGAGCTGAAATTTAAAACACAAATATCCTCAAATTTTTGCCTCGTTTGATAAATAAAAAAAATAAAATAAACTCAAGCTCAAATATAATAAAAATCTCATATATAAATATACCCCAAGCTTGGACCCAAAATAATTTATACAAATCATTCACACATTAGCAGAAGCAAAACACATATATACATATATGTTCATTTCTGTACAAAACAAAAGCTGAACAAACAGTGGAGATGGACCTTGTAAATAATCCCGATATCAACAGCCTATAAGTCCAAAAGCAGCTATCTACTATCTGCACCACAATTCAACATTCAAACGGGTGAGTATTCACAATTACTCAGTAAGTGGTAATCACAATATGGAATAATTAAAGTGCAGGGGAACAGCACGAGGTCGTGCTAGATGAACACGAGGGCGTGCTCAACAGCTTTTCCAGTTGACACGTCATGCCAAATTAAACACGAGATGTGTTCATTAAACATAAACCCAGATAACACGATCGTGCTACCTTAGAGCATGGGGCATGCTCATACACAATCCCAAAATGGCCCAGCAGTACGGGGCGTGCTGGTCAGCACGTGGTCGTGTTGAGCTACTGTTTTGGTACTTTACAATTCTGTTTTCATCAATTTGATAGCAAACAAGTTAAACAAATAGGTAGAACACTACCCTACACTCACATGTACCATATCAACAATGTTTAACGCATAAAACATATAATATCACTTGTTTGCATACATCATGTACCAAAAACATACCATATATCTCATATATACAACCTCAACATATATATCACAACATTCATCTCAATCAGCAGTAAAAACATGCTATAATGAATGTCAATAACTCGTGTATGCAAATGTCATGCACACACATATGTGAATGTCCGGGGCTTACATCCATCGGCGTCTCATCGGCATCACGAGTCTCACGCGGCATCACGAGTCTCACATGACATCGAGCGTCTCACTCGGCATCGTGATAAATCACGAAATCGTCGAGAGTCTCTCAACCGACATGTCAGGAATCTCTCAACTGACAGGTGCACGTCTCATACTAGAATCCCTGTAGCTCAGTGTCACACACAACATGCAACACAATGAATGATTATATGCATTCAACATGCTACAAGAACAAATGTATGCCCAAATCAAGCAAGTCTCATGCTAATACGTCAACCAAATGTCAACAATATGTTAATATGCATATAAATCACAAAGAGCATACTAAAGACAATCACAGTCCATGCTCATATCAATATAAGCTCAAAATCACATCAAGCTATACATGTTAATCACACATAACACATATCTATGAGCATTTAAATTCTTTGTTCTCATTCTTTAAACTCTTAAGCTTTTCATTTTCTCTTTAATTATATATTAAGTATTATGATACTTAATTAAGGAAAACACTTACAAAACTACTCAATACTCGTAAGCATAAAGATCGTTAAGTGGAAACCACTTACCTCGGAATATGTGCAAATAAGCACCACTTCCACCGCTAGCTCACCGACTCAATTTCTCGGCATAAGATTGTTTAGCTCCTCTTAAACAATCAATCCATCCATAATTAATCATTCAATCCCTCACTTTCATTCCTAGAATATCAACCAACCCTTATTCATAATCCAACAACATTCCATCATCATTTCAGCAACTCAACATCTCTCAATCCATTCAACAACAAAGTTAAACAACAAGTTTAACTTAGAAACTAAGCCAAGAACACATGAGAGCACTTACCTTTACACTTGGGATTGATTTCACACAAGAAAATCGATTTAAATGACTCAAACACGTTGCTGGATGAGGATTAGGGTTCACTCAGTTGTCCTGCTTGCTTCTTTGTTCTGTTTTGAAATGGATGAAAACAGAATTAAGCAAGTTAGAATAGTCCCAATGAACACGGTATCGAGCACGAGTCGTGCCTCACGTCGTGCCGTGAAATCTTAGCATGAGTTCCTGTTCTGTCGTGCACGGTATCATTCTGGAAATTAAATCAACACGAGGACGTGCTGATTTTTTAGGATGAGCACGGGGTCATGCTTCTCATCCCACATGAGCACGGGGCATTCTCATGGTCGTGTTGTCTGCTAATTTTCCAAATGTTTCCTAAATCGATATGATTTGATCCGAATAAATGAATTTTTTGTTTTATTTTAAATCCTACAATTTCCAGGACGTTACATCATAGCATACATTATGCTACCAATCACACATCTATATGGAACATTTTTCATCTTTTCAATCTCCTTATAAGTCTTGGTAAATCGTTCTAAGATCTTTTTAATGTATATCTTTTGTGAAAGAGATAACAACCTCTTAGAACAATCTCTTGTGGTCTTAATTCTAAAAATAATTCTTCCCACTCTGATACCAATGAAAGCATATAACAAATAAATGCGCAGTATTTAATCGAAAATGTAAACTTACTTATTCTACGACGCAGTAGAATTATTTAACCACATAAAATTGCCCAACGACGTTCTGGTTGCTCATTCCACAGATATACAGTTGTATATCTAGTCCAAGCAGGTTTGCCTTCTCTATTGATGATTGTTTAGTGTATTGAATGAGCTTTTTCTCTCTTTCTCTTTTCGACAAAGAAGAAAGAATGTGGCAGAGATGTGTTAGTGTGTAGGGTTATTAACTTTTGGTTATTAACCTTTAAATAATGAACCTCAAAAGTCCATTTTGCCCTTGCATATAATATTTAATTATGTGCGGGCCCAACAATTTTCATTAGTTATAAAAACAAATTCAGTTTAAGTATTTTAAACTTATTTAAAAATTGTCAGTGGAACTTATCTTAACTTCAAAATACCTTAATTTGTTAAGTAGAAAATATTTTTTTACAAGATCAACAATACTTTACTTATGTTCCAGGCTTAAGAGATGACAAAAATCCTACTATCCTGACATAGACAACATTAAATTATTTTTTTAATTTTTACTATGACTCTGTTTAAAGAAGATTCATTGGAATAATGAGTTTTGACCATTTGATATAATAAAATAAATCTGAATATTTAATTTATTGAATAAAAATAATTTTAATTTTATATAATCTATATATTTTCAATTAAACAAAAAAAAAAGAATCTCATTAAATTTTCATATTAAAATTTACCTACTTTTTAGAAACAAAAGAGGGTAGACCACTATATTTAGTGTAACTTTGAGTGTCTTTTTAACATACTAGGTTTTTTTTCTCATGTGGTTCTAGCCATTTTCATTGTAAATAATGCATTTGATTGTTATGTGAACTGGAGGGCACTCTCTCATTTTAGGGACGAAGCTAAGCCAGTGCTAGTGGAGGCACAAAACCACCTATTATTGGGGGTTTCAGTGGCTCCTGCACCAGTGGTGCACCAATAAAGATGGGAGGAGGAGGGGAGCACGGATAAAGATGGGAGGAGGAGGTAGTGCACCGGTGGAAGAGGAACAGAGGCGATGACATATGTGGATGACAGAAGAATGGTGGAGAACCAAAGATCGGAAGTTGGATGGTGGAGAACCAAAGATCGGAGGTTGGATCGAACATCGAAGAAGATGTTTGGGTTGGGAGCGATGACGTTTTGAGGTTGTTTGGGAATGAAACATAAAAAATGACGTCATTTTGTTCAGGGACAAAAAACGACATTGTTTGGTCTGAATAATTATAAGAATAAGAAACAAAAACGATGTCACTTTGATTCAGAACAAAACGACGTCGTTTAATTTGTAAAATAAAAAATAAAACATAAAGGAAATGACATCATTTTTGTTTGATTAAAAGAAAATAAATAAACAGAAACAAACGAACAAGGCAGAATAGAAGCCACACTTCAACGGTTCAAGTGTTCAAGTTCAACCACTCTCCACCTAGCAAACGCTGCCACACAAGCCGGGCATCGTCGGAAAAGTCCATCGCCAAGCTCCACCTCGCTGTCGCCCGCGGCAGCACTGTAGGTGAGTGATTGTTCTTCTTTTCTTTTAACTTTTAAGTTTTATAATTTAAATATATGAACTCTAAACTGTAACTTGAGTGAATGTGAATTGATTTTGCTTACTGTTTGCTTAGAACTTACTTGTGAATTGTGATTAAGTGATTGAACACAGTGAATTTGAATTTTGTTAGGAAAACCAATTGATTATTTTTTTAATCATGAAACATCATTTAAACTTTTTGTCGAACAATTTGTATACATAATAATTTTTTTTTAATTTTTGGCATAAATATAAGTATGTGAAGGTATACATATGGACTTGATGTCTTTTTTAGTGTTAATTGTGTTGTATAGTCAATAATTGAGTTGATTTGTTTATCGATTAATTGAGTTGGCGTTGATTTTACCAATAGAAACTGCAAGTGTTGAAGGATGAATATATCAACGATTTGTATGATATGCTATTTAGAAAAAGAAAATTTTCTTAAAATTAAAAATAAATCACTCATTTTCAAAAAATGAAAACTCGTAAAAATTTATTAACGTCTTAATAATGTAAAAATTAGTCTTTGTATTGTTTATATTTTAACTTTGTATTTGAGTACTGTTAAACTTTTATTATGTTTAAAATGTTATAACTCGATGCATCCATCATAATTTTATCCTGAATCCCTCACTGTTTCATTTTCTTTTACCATCATATTTTCTGTCTCTAAGGCCAGACTTGAACGCTTTGAATTAATGGAATATGGTCCTTTTCAAGATTTTCATACAATTTTGTGGCGTTCTTTTGTTGGATTTCGTTCTGCAACTCACTTCCTTTGTTGCTTTGATTGTTTTGACTTTTTTTAGAACAAAGGATAATTGGAATTTTTGCTTCAAATAATCATAATTTATCATAAAAAAATTAGTAGATAATTGGTCAAGTGACCTATAAAATTATGAGAATAACAATCAAATTTTGATATATTTTTTATATTTGAATTATTTTATATATTTTGTAAACTAATATTATGAAATAATAAATTTTCATTGTAATTTGAATTTGAATTTTTTATTTTTTTTCCTTGAATTTTAATATTTGAAGTTGATAAAATGTGAGAAATAGACAAGATTAGATATGCTGTAAAAAAATATAATGAATAATATTAAAAAAATTAAAAAAATTCTGGAAATAAATCACTAAAAATGTGTGACGAAAGCATTTTTAGTTGCAATTTTAAATTGCCCAATTTATTTGTTGGGACAAAATTTTTTCTGATGGTCATAAAACTGCCGCCATAAGCTTTAGAGACAGATACGTGGAGGTGATTGTGTGACGATTGTGGATTCGCTGATGGACTTTTGGTGGTGGTTAAAACCGTCGCTAAAACTTATAAAACCGTCACCAAAAGTTTTTTTTGGTGTACTTTAATTGAATCTCTCGTCTAAGACTTTCTGTTTCTTATATGACCAGTGAAAATTGATTACAGGAAATTAATTGATTAAGGAAATACAAAACAAGATAATCAACGTAAGAATTTTCGTAGTCTTTTCGTAGTCTGGTTATTTGATCTATATCAACGAATAGAATATAAGTTATTCTATTATTAAATCGATTAAAAAAATTGTAACAGATTATTTCAAAGTTCAAATCAATTATTGACCTATGTCGCGAGCATGCTAGTTTGTTTTATAAGTAGCAGTTGGATCTTCGAAATGCGGTGAGATACCGTATATTATAATTATATTGATTATTAAATTAAATTATAATATATTTTTCTTGGGGTTTTTTATGCAATTAGTAATTTCACTAAAGCATTTAAAATATAACAATAAAATAAATATATTAAATCAAATAAATAAATTTTATTTCAAGTTCTCTTATAAATTTTTGAATATAAAATTTTTTTTATTATTTTTATAAAATATTAAACTAATTAGATATAGTTATATCAATTACAATATTTATTCAATCAAAATGAATATTATTAATAATATCTAATTAAATACAGTTATTTATATTTTTAAAAATGTATATATTAATAATATTTTTAAATATCTATATTTTATAGTAATTTAATTTGATTAATTACTATAATAATAAATTAATTTAAAGATATTTTATTTATTTATAAAATTTTGAACTTTTTTATTGTAACACCCTCCATTTTTCGTTATTTTTAAATTTTAATTGAATATTTAATAAATATATGTGAGGAAATTTTTCGCAAAATCATTTAATTAAAAATCAGTGGGGAGTGTAGGATATATTGTGAGCTAAAAATATATTGAGGTTAGTTCAACCGGGAGAGAGAAAATCAGAAAGAAAGATAGTTGGTAGTGCCGAGGGTAAAATCGTCATTCCCGAGGTATATATAAGCTCACATGTTTCTATCTCTCTCTACACTCCTTCACTTTCACATTTTTGACTTCTACTTAAAATCCTTAATCACGTTTTTGTTGAGGTCCCGACTTTCCGACGTGTTATTTCATTCAATTTAGCTCCGAATTGAATGAAATATGATTTGTTGGAAAGCCTAAGATGTGTAGTAACCATTGGTATTTATTTTTTATGTTAATTCATGGATTTGGTATTAGAAATTGGAGTTTTTAGTTGGAAAGGTTAGAGTGATAGGATTTAATTTTCAAACCCTAAGTTCGGTTTGAAGTGTTGTTGTTAGGGTTAACTTCTTCGGGCTCTAGTAAGGTTAATTTAGTGGCCAATTTGATTGGGTCTTTAATGATGCATAAGTAATTTTGGAATAAGGAAAATTGTTTAGGGATAGTTGAGTTCGTAAAACTATACCTAAATGAAGTTAATAACTAAGTTGGAGATGGTTGGTAGTAATGGAAGAAGAAGGTTAGGTGAAAGGTAGATGGGATTAATAAATAAGAGAGAAAGAATTAATAAATAAGAGAGAAAGAATTGATAATAAAATGTATCTAAGCATCATGGCATCGTACATTTATCGTTTAGCAAAATTGTAGACATGTATATGTAATTAACATAATCCCTAATTGTGTTTAGGAGAACCTAAACAGGGAGAAGGAGGTTCCCAAACGAGGAATTAGACGAGCTTTTAAGAGGTAAGTAACACGAGCGCAACTTCTATTGTTTGTTTATATCGTGTTTAAAAATGCTGTGTTATTGAGTGGGATTGATTGATATAAATTGAGTATGAATGATGATGGTTGTCATGTGGAATTTATTGTGATGCATGGCTTGTTTAATGGTTGATTGATGAGATTATGGATGTTGAACATGA